>JAMWET010004087.1:0-80000 GCA_024036415.1 Prochilodus magdalenae | reverse complement strand
CTACATGCTCACCTACACCATCACCCACACCCTAATCCAGCTACCCAAATACTGCCTTCCTAAAGTACGATCACCAATGTCATTACCTACACCCTCACCTACACCCTCATCTACACACTCACCTACACCCTCATCTACACTTCTTATACACCATCATCTATACTCTCATCTACACCCTCTCCTACACCCTCACTTGCACCCTCATCAACACAATCACCTACACTCTAATATACACAATCACCTACACCCTCATCTACACACTTACCTACACACTTACCTACACCCTCATCTACACCTCTTATACACCATCATCTATACTGTCATCTACACCCTAACCTACATCATTTACACCATCACCTACACCCTAATCTACACCAACACTTTCACCACCATTCACACAATCACCTACACAATTATCAACACCCTCACCTACACCATCACCCACATCCTAATCTACACAATCACCTACATGCTCACTTACACCATCACCCACACCCTAATCTACACAATCACCTACACTCTCACCTACATACTCACACCATAGCCCACACCCTAATCTACACAATCACATACCTGCTCACCTACACCCTCATCTATACAATCAACTACACCTTCATCTACATCATCACTTACACCATCAACCACACCCTAATGTACACAAAATCACCTACTCGCTCACCTACACCCTCATCTACTAATCACCTACACCGTTACCTACATCCTTACACCATCACGCACATCCTAATCTACACAATCACCTACTCGTTCACCTATAACCTCATCTACACAATTAACTACATCCTCACCTACACCATCACCGACACCCTAATCTACACAATCACCGACACCATCACCGACACCCTAATCTACACAATCACCTACATGCTCACCTACACCATTACCCACACCCTAATCTACACAACCACTTACTTTTTCACCTACAACCTTATCTACACAATTACATACACCCTCACTTACACCATCACCGACACACAAATCTACAGAATCACCTTCACGCTCACCTACACCCTGATTTACACATTCATCTACACTCTCACCTACATCCTCACTTACACCATCACCCACACCCTAATCTACACAATCACCTACTCGCTGACCTACACTCGCATTTACACAATCACCTACACCCTCATCTAAATGCTCACTTGCATCATCACTCACACGCTAATCTACACAATCACCTACACGCTTACCTACACCCTCATCTACACAATCACCTACACCATCACCCACACCCTAATCTACACAATCACCTACACGCTCAACTACACCCTCATCTACACAATCAGCACTCTCACCTACATCCTCACTTACACCATCATCCACACCCTAATCTACACAACCACCTACTCACTGACCTACACCCTCATTTACACAATCACCTACACCCTCACTTACACTATCACCCACTCTCTAATCTACACAAACACTTACTTGTTCACCTACAACCTCATCTACACAATCACCTACACCCTCACTTACATTTTCATGTACACCATCACCCACACCCTAATCTACACAAGCACCTATTTTTTCACCTACAACCTCATTTACACAATCACATACACCCTCACTTACCCCATCACCAACACACAAATCTACAGAATCACCTTCACGCTCACCTACACCCTAATCTACACAATCACCTACTCGCTGACCTACACTCTCATTTACACAATCACCTACACCCTCATCTAAATGCTCACTTGCACCATCACTCACACGTTAAACTACACAATCACCTACACACTCACCTACACCCTTATCTACACAATCACCTACACCATCACTCACACCCTAATCTACACAATCACCTACACGCTCGCCTACACCCTCATCTACACAGTCATCTACACTCTCACCTACATCCTCACTTACACCATCATCCACACCTTAATCTACACAACCACTTACTCGCTGACCTACACCTTCATTTACACAATCACCTATACCCCCACCTACATCCTTACTTATACAATAACCTCTCATACAAACCTCATACAACCTCTTATACAAAATACACTCTCACCTACACCCTCATCTACACATTCACCTACCCCCTGATCTACATCTCTTGTACACCATCATCTATACTCTCATCTACACCCTTGCCTACACCCTCACCTACATCATCTACATCATCACCTACATTTTCACATATACCCTCACCTACAACCTCTTCTACAACATCACCTTACAACATCAACTGTACCATCATAATATATACAAATGCTACCTCTTTGTAAACATTTAATTACATCATAGTTTAACTTAAGATAAAATGAGTGCGTGTGTGTGTGTGTGTGTGTGTGTGTGTGTGTGTGTGTGTGTCTAGGACATGCATATTATCAGTACAGACGATGGTCAGGTTTTGGCAGCAGTCCAGGAGTGGAACGAAAACGACACATATAGCCTCTACATCTCTGACTCTCCCGGAGTTTACTTCACCCGCTTACTGCCCAACCTGCGTACAAGTCGGGGAGCTGCTGGCAACCTCATTGTGGATGTTTACAAGGTGTGTATCACTTACTGGTTTGCATGTTGGCTACTTTGGATATTTGCAAGGTGTGTAACTCTCATTGCAGACATTGTAAATGTATATAATTTCATCATAGATAATTACATTATTATGTACAATTATGAAAAGTGGGTTGAAAACTGAAGGCACAATACTAAAAGCAAAAAGACCAAACTTTACACAAATAAAGACCAAAGGATGTGTTCTGGCAGTCATAGATGTTTATAACATGTATATTAGTTGACTCTGAGCTAGTACTACCTAACTCTGCTAACTGAAACTGTCTAATGCTGGTAAACTCTGATAACCAAAATCAGCTACTGCATCAACTCGACTAAAGCTATACGACATGATCTCAATTCTGTGTCCATGTGTGCAGGTGGGCGGAGTGAATGGCATGTTGATAGCCAATAAGAAAGAGGATAATCAGATGAAAACATTTGTCACCTATAACAAGGGACAGACGTGGAGTTTACTGCCTGCGCCAGCCAAAGATGCCTCTGGACAGGACATCAGCTGCAGTCTGGTCAGAACCAGCACACAAACCACCCCCAGTACTTTGCTAAACTACACCTGTCATAGCATCAAATCAACCCCCACCCAATTACTACACCACCCCAGGAGTGCCAACCATAATATTAAACCAATCCACTGCATTGGTAAACCACATTCTCAACATTCCTGAAGCACACCTACAATATTAACCCACACCCACCACTCCATTAACCTACACCCACCACAGCTTCAAAGCTTCAAACACACTCACCACAGCTATAAATCCCATTCAGCATATGATTAAACCAGTTTCATCACAGCATTAAACCACATCCACCACTGCAATAAACCACAACCCCCACTACATTAAACCACACCCATCATTGCATAAAATCACACCCACCTTTGCGTTAAGTCACACCCACCACTATTAAATCACAAACCTGTTTCTCCCTCTCTCTCTCTCTCTCTCTCTCTCTCTCTCTTTGTCTCTCTATCTCTCTCTCTCTCTCCCTTTGTCTCTCTCTCTCTCTCTCTCTCTCTCTCTCTCTCTCTGTCTCTCTCTCTCTCTCTCTCTGTCTCTTTCTCTCTCACTCTGGTTAAATAGAGGACATTCTGTCTCTGTTCCACTCTCTCCCTCTCTCCCTCTCTCTCTCCCTCTCTTTCCCTCTCTCTCTCTCTCTCTCTCTCTCTCTCTCTCTCTCTCTCTCTCTGTGATGTTTTAATTAAGATGCTTTTTTTTTCCTCTCTGTTTTTGTATCTGATGATTCTCTCGCTCCTCAGAGATTACACACTTCAATTAAGAGCGGAATTAAACAATTGAGGTTAATTTATCAGCACATCTCAGGGAAGTTTAATGACTTTTCACTGTATGCTGAGGGACGCTGAAGATGAGGTCGGCTTTGTGTCCTCTCTGCTGATCAATCAGAGTGTGTGAAGAGATGAATCAGGCTTCTGGTGTGTTCTGCTGTCAGCAGTGTGTGAAGTTCAGTGAAAGTGATTAAATACAACTCCTGAAACAGCTGCAGTGTGACGAGGACACATAGTTCCACCCAGTAACTCCACACACACAGTAACTCCACACACACAGTAACTCCACACACACAGTGTCTATTAACATGGACAGTTTTCTTCTCGGTGGGAGTTTCCTTTGAGGGATTGAAGGTAAATTTGAATATGTTGAATATGTGAAACTTCCAGCTGCAGCAGTGGAGCATGGCGAGTTGTGGGTTCTCCTGATGTTCCCAGCTGTGCTGCTGTAGGAGAGCTTAGGGTTCGTTTCGGTTTGTTCCGTTCGAGTCTGGTTGCTGTAACAGTGTGTTTGTGTTTGTAGCCGTCCTGCTCCCTCCACCTCCACCTGCAGATGTCTGAGAACCCCTACACACCTGATACCATCTTAACCAAACACACTGCACCAGGGCTCATCATCGCCAGAGGTACGAGTGACAATCCATATTGGCCACCTGACCATACAGTCCAGCTGATGTGAATTCTTAATTCGTGTTATGGGTCAGAATCTTTATTATATAAATATACTCTTTATTTGTAAAACTTTATCCTGATTAAAGGTCTGTTGTGTGTCTGTGTGCATCTGTTGTGTTCCTGTTGTTATTCTGTTGTACGACTGTTATGCGACGGTTGTGTGTTTTTGTTGTGTGTCTGTTGTTCTTTTGTTGTGTGACTGTTATGTGGCAATTGTGTGTGGTGCATCTGTTGTGTGCCTGTTCTTCTGTCCTTCTTCTTCTGTTGTACGGCTGTTATGCGGCGGTTGTGTGACTGTTGTGTGCCTGCTGTTCTTCTGTTGTATGGCTGGTATGCGGGGTTGTGCATCTGTTGTGTGTCTGTTGTGCATCTGTTGTGTATCTGTTGTTCTTCTGTTGAATGGATGTTATGCGGCTGTTGTGTGTCGGTTGTACGTCTGTTGTGTATCTGTTGTTCTTCTGTTGAATGGATGTTATGCGGCTGTTGTGTGTCGGTTGTACGTCTGTTGTGTATCTGTTGTTCTTCTGTTGAATGGATGTTATGCGGCTGTTGTGTGTCGGTTGTACGTCTGTTTTGTGTCTGTGATTCTCATAGGTAATGTTGGACCTGAACTTTCCTTTACACACTCCAGCATGTTTATCTCCTCTGATGCAGGAAACACCTGGAGACAGGTACACGCACACACACACACACACACACACACACACACACACACACACACACACATACACACACACACACGCACACAAACATTCACACACACCCACACACAGCTCTGTATGTTCTGTTTATCATCAAATACAAAAACGCTAATCTGACTAATCTATGAAAACAAGAACTGAGCACAGGTTAACCCTACACTCTTCAACAAGGTAGTTTTTGAGTTCTCCAAGAGTTCTCAGCACTCAAAGAAACATTCACTTAAATAATTCTTCAAATTGAAAGTGTTCTATATGGTCCTTATATAGAACGTTTTTGAAAGTGTTTTTTATATAACACCAAATCCATTACTAAAGCTTAACATTGTAACTGATAGAAAATGCAGCTGGTTTTATATAGAACATGTGTTCCTGAACCATTCTCTTTACTACCCATGAAGAACTCTTAAAGAACCGCCTTATAAAGAGAAGTATCATGAGCTTCTCCAAACATTGTGCTACACAGACATTCTGCTCACGGTGTGATCAAGCCAGACCAGCTGTTTCGTAATTACCAGCAGAGATCATATAAACATTTGCATGATCACCTGGACTCGCATGGCTGGCTGCACAGGATGGTACCGTTTAACTTCCTCTAGAAACAGTGTGCACCATCAGTGACTTATATCCCATCATCCAGATCCTAATTAGAAATGATCAGTAAGGGAGACCAGAGCTTCAGGATGTAGCTAGAGATTAACACAGATAGGCACACAGCACAGTTCTATGGAGAGCATTTAGCTGTTGGGTTCTCGATATCCAGGAATGTCAGTTTTAAATGTAGCTGGTATGCCAGCATTCCCACACACATAGATCCCCACACACAGATAGCCAAACAGGACTAGCAAATATTGATGTCATGTCTGCTGCTGCCAGTTTCCATCCACACCAGCAGAGGACTCACTCCTGTAAGTACCAAGAATCTAGCCAACAGCGATTTTCAACAAGATTCAATAGTGTACGGACATTTGAACTCCTGTTCAGGTTAAGGTCTTGTTTGGTGTGCAGCTCTATGTTTGACCACTCTGGTTATAATCTGTTATTTCCCAGTGTTAATATTCTGACCATACCTGATTTTTTTTTTTTTTGTTTGTTTTGTTTTTTTTTTTTTTTTTTACTTTTTTTTACTTTATTAGATTTTAGAAAACAATATATACATTTATGTCTTGCAGCTATTTAAGACAAATGTATAACATATCTCTTAACAATAAGATATGTACATAGAACAATCTGTGTGCATATACATATCTAACAGGGTAAAAAAATAAATTAATTGAATAAATAATAAATTAAAAAACAGCACATACAAACATCCTCAAAATAAATAGCCTGTAAACAGACTAGGAGGAAATTATTTAAATAAAAAAAACCAAAAATCTTATTTAAAAAAATTAAAATACAATAAATAAAAAAAAAACAGCCCGCTAATCATGAGCAGCTTCATTAGTCACGAATAATCAGTATGGCAGCTTGCAGCCAATGCCAAATGTTTAGTCTGGTGTGGAGGAAAAGTCTTTACCAAGTAAAAAAAAAAAATCCCATATGTCCTCAAACTTGTTAGATAAGCCATTTAGCGAAAGCGATTTTTTCCAATTGAATAAAATAAAAAGTATCTCTAATCCAGTGGTTATGAGTAGGAGGTTTGTAGAGCCTGGTGGTTTTAATGCTGCTTCATTGAGTTAACATAACTTCTGACTTTCTGATAAACCAGCACTTGATTTCTAAAACCTTCTGAGGAGTTCACAGTTAAACTTCTTAATCTTACAGGGATGTTCACGATCACATCTGCTGTGAAAGACGGCATCCTCTGTAAGAACAGCCAGCAGCTCCTTTACTGCTCTCTCATGTACTGAATTTCCTCCTGGCACCTTTTCCCTTCACAAAGCCGGAAAATTCCACCATAAAAACACTACCACGGAGAAGTTCTGCATTACCGGCAGCGTACAGCAGTGGCACAAACACAGGAACGAGGCGTAGGGTCTTTCCAGCAGTCTGTCTGAGAATTACTTACAGAATTGTAAGAGTTGGTCAGTGTGGCCTGTTACAGGAATAGTTAGTGTGTAACTTGAGAATCGCACCGCTAGAGAGGCGTGTACAGGACAGGAAGAACACTGCACGCCTAATAAACATGTTTCTTCTGTTAATGGTCAGAGCTGATGAGGATCTGGATGATGTGATAATCTGATTCAGAAAGTCTGGGTGTGGTAGCAGCTGATATGCTGGCAGATGCTGTAAGTGGAAGTGCTCAGCCTAATTCCAATAACAATATCCTGCTGCCTGAACACTGCTGAGTAACAATTCAAGTAGATGGAGCCTTATAGCAACCCAGTTAACCAATCACAGTTCAGGGTGAGTTGGATTAAATTATTTCTCACCTCAACCACAGCTCTCTTTATTCTCAGCATCTTTTGTTCTCCCAAACAAGAAGCAGAGACAGATGTAAATAATCAACAATAAACTTATAATGCATTCTATTAATTCATAATCAGCAGAAACTCACCAGCGTCATAAACCTGTTATGGGTTTAGTCTTCTTTACTAATTAAATATATTCAGGTATTTAGTTATTCCCATCTCTTTTCTAACAAAACCATTCCTAAACTGTTCTTTACCTCCCCAACCCCCAGCAGGCTCTCACGCCGCCCGCTGTCATCTGCATCAATATTTCACTTATTACAAATTAAATTGCCATGAATACCATCAGCCTGTCTAAACGTATATATAACCTCTCCTTGGTGAGATATCGATACATGCATTATTTATCACTGCCTTCATAATACGAAGCTTTCTTTCTGCTGATGTCTGCAGATTTTCACTAGAAGCAGCCTCAAAATTTACAGCAGAAATCTCCGACTGGAGTAAACGAGAAGCAGTTTCCATTAGATTATACAATTATGATGATTATTATTAGTTTTGGTGGTGTTATTGTGACTGGTCAGCCATTCTTTTCCAGCAGAAGATCAGCAGAGAGAACAGTTATTTAAAATTTAATATTTTATTTCTGTAAATATTTTACTTTTTGAGTGTGTTTCTGGAGCAGCTTTAGCATAAATGCTAGCTGATGGTGCTCAACAGCAATCAGACAAAACTCCAGTTACAGTTTGACTGCTTCAGTTTGGGCACATTTTCCCCATAAAAACTTTAGATATTCTCATTTAACAACCACTTGTTACCCCCACCCATTCAGCCTACATCAGATTATCCCCGCCCATTCAACCTACAGCAGATTACCCCCGCCCATTCATTCTACAGCAGATTACCCCTTCCCATTAGCCTACAGCAGACTGCCTCTGCGCATTTAACCTACAGCAGACTGCCCCCGCCCATTTAACCTACAGCAGACTGCCCCCGCCCATTCAACCTACAGCAGGTTACCGCCTCCCATACAACATCCAGCAGATTACCCCTGCCCATTTATTTTAGTGCAGATTACCCCTGCCTATTCATTCTACTGCAGATTGCCCCCACCCATTCAGCCTACAGCAGTTTAGCCCAAACTATATTGTTTAGTCTACAGCATTTTAGTTTAGCTGTGGCAATGCAGCCTACTGCGGTTTAGCTCCACCTTTAGGAGTTTTGCTCCACGCATTCAGCCTTTAGCAGTTTAGCTACTCCCAGTTTGCCTGCATCAGTTTAGCTGCACCCTTTCGGACTACAACAGTTTAGCTGCACCCTTTCGGACTACAACAGTTTAGCTGCACCCTTTCGGACTACAACAGTTTAGCTGCACCCATTTAGTCTATATCAGTTTAGCTGCACCCATTCGGACTACAGCATTTTAGCTCCAACTGTGTAGAATAAACCTTGTGGTTCAGTCTTTTCTGCAGTTATGCTTTAGTGATGTTGTAACTTTATACGTGGTCCTAGAATAAAAACTGGGTGTGTTTCTGTTTTTCTGGCTTTTCCATTCAGTTTTCATGTTGTGCATGATCAGAATAAGGTAAAACACAGAGAGAGGAAATGCGTCTGATATGGGTCCTATATTAATAACAGTACTCATCGATAATACTGTGATAATGATAATAATGTGTGGTGTTGATATTTACTTCTAGCTGTGTATGTGTGTGCACATGTGTGTATAGGTGTTTGAAGATGAACACAGCGTGTGGTTCCTGGATCATGGAGGAGCTCTGATGGCTGTTACTCAGGCTTCAGTCCCAACACAGCACTTATGGTGAGACTGTATTTATTATCTTCAGAAACATTTTAGCTTTATTTAAAATGCAAAGTGTAAGCATGAGGATCACATGATCTCTACAGAGTGAACACAGTTTCCAGTTTGCATCACCGAGATTCAGTAAGAGCAACAGTGTCTGCATGTTCCAAACAAAGAGTGCATATATGGACACCTGACCGTAGCCCATTCCAACACCATGAGTATTACCATGGAGCTGCCCACATTTACAGCAATACTGTGTAGCCCAAAGTATGTGGACACTTCTCCAACTACTGAGTTCAGGTGTTATAGACACACCTATTACTAACAGGTGAACAGCAGATTACCCCCACCCATTCAGCCTACAGCAGTTTAGCCCAACCCATTCAGTTTAGCCTACAACAGTTTAGCTCCACCTTTAGCAGTTTTGCTCCACGCAATCTACAGCAGTTTAGACCCACCCATTTAGCTTACAGGAGTTATGTCCCACCTATTCAGCCTACGACATTTTAGCTTCACGCATTTAGCCTACATTAGTTTAGCTTCACCCATTCACCCTACAACAATTTAGCTGCACCCATTTGGCCTACATCAGTTTAGCTGCACCCATTCAGCCTGCAGCAGTTTAGCTCCACCTGTGCAGGTGACTTATGGTTTTATATGTCCTTGTTTATTAGAATAAACCTTTTGCTGCTGTTTCAGACACACCTATTACTAACAGGTGAATAAAATCAAGTATACTGGCCTGCAGTCTTCATAGACAGAAGTTTAGGAGAATGGGTTGTAGTAAAGAGCTCAGTGACATTAACATGCTGCCATGGGAAGTCACCTTTACCACAAGTCAGATTAGAATATATCTGGCCTAAATCCAGGAGAACGCTACCTGCTCAAATGCCAGGGGTAACATTTGGTGGAGGGAGGATAATGGCCTCAGGGTTTATCCATTAGACTGCCAAAGAACACATTCCCACTCCTCCAAAGTCCAGTGTTGGAGCTCTATTTGTGTGCAGCTGCTCGGCCATGAAGATCCATTACATAAAGAACTCATGGTTCTTGTGCTGATGCTGAAGCTTGTGCTCATGTTCACAGTGCGTGAACTGACTTGTGGCCATGTCTAAAGTCACTGAGCCCTTCAGTAGAACCCATTATATTCATTACTATGTGCTTGACTTTATGCAGCTGTTAGTAACATGTGTTGGGGGTATCTTTGACCATGTCACCATAAAAACTAAAAGCTGTTTTTTGTCAAGAGACTCATCTGTATTAAAAACTGCAGTTGCACAAGGCGGCTACAGATTCACAGCAACGGCTCACTACAGTTGTGTTTCAGTCTGGAACCAGTGATTCCTCGAAGAGCAAGACATGTGCTACTCCAAGTGAAAGAAGGACGCTCATGGCAGGAGTAAACAATACTATACCCCTATAATATCCTATGTACTAAGCTTAGAATTAGCAACTACATGGACAACAGTGCAAACTGGTTGGAGTATTTTGGGCGGTATAATAGTGTGTAGTAACAGATGGGTCCAACCTGTTAAGGGGCTGAGCGAATACCATGGCTGTTGTCATCCTCCTGGCCTGTCTCATAGCTAATGTCCTACACCCATCAGCCATAACATTAAAACCACCTCCTTGTATCTACATTCCAGTTCATCTTATCAGCTCAACTGAGCATGTAGGACACTCTGTAGTTGTACAGTTCCAGACTGTAGATCCTCTGTTTCTCTGATACTGTATTACCCAGTTCTTCGATAGTCAGGACCACCACACAGCAGGCACTATGTGGGTGGTGGATCATTCTCAGCACTGCAGTGACGCTGACGTGGTGGTGGTGTGTCAGTGTGTGTTGTGCTGGTGTGAGTGGATTAGACACAGCAGTGCTGCTGAAGTGTTTAAACACTGTGTCTACTCATTGTCCACTCTATTAGACACTTCTACCTTGCTGGTCCACCTTGTATATGTACAGTCAGAGATGAAAAATCATCTGCTGCTGCACAGTGTAGTGTCGGTCATCCTCTAGTCCTTCTTCAGTGGCCGCAGGACATCGCCTCACAGGACACTGCCTCTCAGGACACTGCCTCACAGGACACTGCCTCACAGGACGCTGCCTCACAGGACACTGCCTCACAGGACACTGCCTCACAGGACACTGCCTCACAGGACGCTGCCCACAGGACACTGCCCACAGGACGCTGTTGGCTGGAAAGTTTTGGTTGGTGGATGATTCTAGGTCCAGCAATGACAATGAGGTGTTTAAACATTCACAACGGCACAACACACACTAACACACGTCAATGTCATTGCAGTGACTCAGTGCTGAGAATGATCCACCACCCAAATAATACACATAAGAACAGGGTAATATTATATATTAATATATATATATATATATATATACATATATATATATATATATATATATACATATTACAGTATAAATATATATTTGTTAATAAATACTAGTTGTAAAATCATTTTACCTGGTAAGATATTGTGTTTTGCGGTGCATCAGGTTCAGTTCACTCTATTTTGTATTCTGTCACTCAGCAGCGTTAAGTTGGTGCAGATGCTCCTGATCGTAAACAACAGCAGAATTTCTTACCATATCAAACACGCTGAGTGCTTTCAGCAGTGTGTGCGTGTGCATTTGGTGGGCTTTGTAGTCAGGTGGGCTTTTAACCCAACACTGCAGTTCAGGGCCTGAAACAGGGACAATGTGGGCTTCATAGGCACACACCCGCACACACACATACACACACTGCTTTGATGTGTTGGGTTGTGTTTTGCTGTCAGACTCCATTAGTCAGTTGAGGCTGCAATATTTTTGGTGGACGCAGCCGAGTCCAGTGTGTTCTGATCTACAGCTCATCTTTGTTTGACCCTCAGACATCAGAAAATATCCAGAACACCCCGCAGGACACATTTACTCTCCTATAATCTTCACACTTCTCACATCGCTACAGAGAAATCCAACATCACACAGAGTTTTATTCAGATGATGAATCACCACAAACGATGGGCTGCAGGAAATGGACAGCTCTTACCAAACGCAGTTCCAAAATGAAACATCGTTACAGTAATATGGTAAACATAGTACCATAAAAAACAATCACACAACACGGCGCAAGGCAATACAGCGATACAAGACAATATGGTCTGTGATTTTAATGTAATTAGAATAAGTTGTGATATTGAATTTTGAGTGTGTGTACATGCACTTTGCTGTGGAAAACTCCATTACTGAGCTAAAATTCCAGTCTCTCTTATTGTTCATAGTTAGATTTTTGGTCCTTAATGTGATTAATCAGATTAATCATGTGAAACCAAGTGAATAATCAGAAATAGGAAACACATTTCCCAGTAAAACAGTTCAAATCAGTTCAGATTTATAGCACCTATAAATAAACATACAGACCTTCAGACGTTCAGACCTGTAACTAGACGTATATTCATTTAATGGAGTTTGTGTCTGTGTTTGTGTGTGTGTGTGTGTGTGTGTGTGTATGTGTGTGTGTAGGGTCAGTATGGATGAAGGACGACACTGGGATAGGTTCAGTTTTTCTTCCACTCCTCTGTTTGTGGACGGAGTTCTGATGGAGCAGGACACACAGAATTACATCATCACGTAAGACTGGACACACACACACAGACACAGGACTCCTGTATGTCCTTGATTCTTTGTGTGACATCATTTTACTCAAAATGAATAATTTTGCTCTATTACCCTATTAATTCACGTCCTCACCTTTCCTCCTTGTGACAAACTATTCACCCATCCCCACCACTAATTCACTATCCCCACCACCTCCGACCCCCGCCCCCTCTTATCCACCACTCCTCAGCTCTATATCAATCTTAAAATCGTTATGAAGGTTCGGCCTTCCTTGTAATGTAACACCGTAACACTTTTAGAGCGCCATGTAACATAGTAATGTAACACTCATAATCACCCTAACACTTCTACAGCACTTAGTAACACAGCAATGTAACACTCTGTATTACACTAACACTTCTACAGCACTCAGTAAAACAGCAATGTAACATTGTATTACACTAACACTTCTACAGCACTCAGTAACACAGCAATGTAACACTCTTCATTATCCCAACACTTCTACAGCACTCAGTAACACGGTAATGTAACACTCTGTATTACCCTGACAATTCTTCTGCACTCTGTAACACAGTAATGTAACACTCTGTATTAGTCCAACACTTCTACAGCACTCAGTAACATCAATGTAACACTCTGTATTACCCTAACCATTCTACAGCACTCTGTAACACAGTAATGCAACACTCTGTATCACCCCAACACTTCTACACCACTCAGTAACACCGCAATGCAACACTCTGTATTACCCTAACAATTCTACAGCTCTCAGTAACACAGTACTGTAACACTCTTTATCATCGCAACACTTCTACAGCACTCAGTAACACAGCAATGTAATACTCTGTATGACCCTAACAATTCATCCGCACTCTGTAACACAGTAATGTAACACTCTGTATCACCCTAACACTTCTACAGCACTCAGTAACACAGCAATGTAACACTGCGTATTACCCTAACAATTCTTCTGCACTCTGTAACGCAGTAATGCAACACTCTGTATTACCCCAACACTTCTACAGCACTCCAAAACACAGCAATGTAATACTCTGTATTACCCTAACAATTCTACAGCACTCAGTAACACAGCAATGTAACGCTCTGTATTACAATAACAATTCTTCCGCACTCTGTAACACAGTAATGCAACTCTGTATTACGCCAACACTTCTACACCACTCAGTAACACCGCAATGTAACACTCTGTATTACCCTAACGATTCTTCTGCACTCTGTAATACAGTAATGTAACACTCTGTATCACCCCAACACTTCTACAGCACTCAGTAACACAGCAATGTAACACTCTGTATTACCCTAACAATTCTTCTGCACTCTGTAACGCAGTAATGCGACACTCTGTATTACCCCAACACTTCTACAGCACTCCGTAACACAGCAGTGTAATACTCTGTATTACCCTAACAACTCTTCTGCACTCTGTAACACCGCAATGTAACACTCTGTATCACCCCAACACTTCTGCAGCACTCAGTAACACAGCAATGTAACACTCTGTATTACCCTAACCATTCTTCCGCACTCTGTAACACAGTAATGCAACACTCTGTATCACCCCAACACTTCTACACCACTCAGTAACACCGCAATGCAACACTCTGTATTACCCTAACAATTCTACAGCACTCTGTAACACATCTGTATCACCCCAACACTTCCACAGCACTCAGTAACACAGCAATGTAACGCTCTGCATTACATTAACACTTCTACAGCACTCTGTAACACTGCAATGTAACACTCTGTATTACCCTAACAATTCTTCTGCACTCTGTAACACAGCAATGTAATACTCTGTATTACCCTAACAATTCTTCTGCACTTTGTAACACAGTAATGCAACACTCTGTATCACTCTGTATGTTTCAGGTTTTTTGGACACTTCAACTATCTCTCTGATTGGCAGCTGGTGAAGATTGATTACAGCGCTTTATTAAGAAGAAAATGCACTGAAGGAGACTATCAGACATGGCATTTGCACAGCAAGGTTTTTTACCGAGTTTTTCTACTGCACCTTCCTGCTTGTTTTTTATAGCGTTCATTTAGCTAATGTTAGCTATGTATATTACCTAGTTTAGCAAATGCTTTAGAGCTGGTTTTATAGCTTAGCTACTTCAAGATTTGAACTGGCTTAATTCTAAAGCCGCTTTAATTAACTTTTAATATGAAAGCATTATGCCAGTAACTACTAGCCGTCTGCTGGTCTGGCTAGTTGGTTCAGATCTGCAAAACCCCACACAAATAGTGACACCATGTGTTGGATGTTCTATTGCTGGATGTCTAGTTTGTATTGAACAGATAAAACTCACCCCATATGTGTATGTGTGTGTGACACAGGGTGAAGTGTGTGTGATGGGACAGAGGCAGGTGTTTATGAAGAGGAAGCCGGGTGTACAGTGTGCAGTTGGACCAAATAGTCCCAAAGTTATTTCAGCTGAATCCTGCATCTGCACCTTCTATGACTTTGAGTGGTGAGAAACACACACACACACACAAACACACACACACACGCACACGCACACACACACACACACACACACACACACAGTAACATAAATATGAGGGAAACAGTAATTCACAAGGGGCCAGTGACTGGGTTAACATCTGTCATGAATAGAGGAGAAGTAAGAACCGACCTCTGAGGAACACCTCAAAAGAGGACTACAGACGAATCCCAGGCCAGTAAATAATTTGATATATGACTTGAAGTAATGGAATAATTAAAACATTAAAATGTAAGTAAATTTTATTTTTTCATGCAGTCAGCGATGATCCCTCGTTCCTCACGAATGCTGCTGGCTTTCTATGTATTTCTGGTTCACAGTCTGTTAAACCCGTGGCTGAAGGAACGAGTAGATCGATTTGGTCAATTTGAAATTCTCTTTAATGAAGTCCTTGGTTGCTTGATGTGCTACTTTTTTCTCCTGAGGAGTAGTAAACCATCAGTCAAAGGACCTGGACCTAGATAATTCTAGATAACTCTGTAGTTTTTCAAAGTTCCTGCCCCTGTACCAGTGAAACTGCTCCATATTGTCCAAGAGTTTGGGAAACTGTCCAGAGTGAAATGTGCAGACTGCAGGATTCAAGTTGTTCCGGGATCTTGTTAAAATGTGGGAGCTAAAGTTCCTGTTCTCCAGCTTGTTCTTTCTAAATTTCCTGCTCCTCCTTAAATACTGCAGGACATTCTGGCACCTGTACAAGCTGCAGCATTTAAGGTGGAACGGAACATTAGATTAAAAAGATAGTTTAACCTCAGCCTGGTTTAAAGATAAACATCCACCATGTAACGTTGACAGTTGAGATCCTTGGCAACGGAGTGAAGAGTGACATCACCCTTCCCAGCCTGGAATGCTGGAGTTCTCCACATAGTCCACCATGTTGGTTCTGTAGCTCCATTGTGTTGTATGTAAATGTGGGCGTGGGAAATATTATTGAGTCTGTTCCTTAACAGTATAGGATTTTGGAATTGGCCTGTTTTCATGTCCTCTTTTGGAAATGCAGGATTCGTAATTAAAGGAGAAACATTTGAGGTTCAGGTGCACTATATCGTCTCAATTTGTACATCCTGTTATACAGTCTGTGGATCCTGTACTGGGACAATCGTTTCTCATCTTTTATCACATTGTACATCCTGTTATACAGTCTGGAATTTTTGTCTGGAATTATGATTAAGATTTTTTCCACAGAACTCTTGAATTACCCTCTGACAGCAAAACTCCACAACTGAGACAAAGGATGTAAAGTTGTTCCAGTTCAGCTCTGATCTGAATTCTTTAGTTTTGTGGGAGGCAGATCATGTCGATTGGTGACTCTCTGCTCTTTTTATTAAACGTATATTTTTATTTGAATATAATTGAAATAAAGTAACCGTGTCCATGGTCCGTACCTGTTTAAGCAGAACTCAGTGTTTTTTCCCAGTTCCATCGTTTCGCTGTGCACGTTAACGTGTCACACAAACTCCTGATGAGTGCCATCTGCTCATAAGCAAATTACTTGCCTGAATGAGAAGCATGAGAAATTACCACAGTGTCAAATGATTAATTATGTCTAAATGAATAAGTAATGAGCATTTAAATGGAAGATAAATGTGGCAGTGATCCCATTAGCCCAGCGGAGCTGCGGGTTAGTTTGGAATTAACACACAAACACGCTGTTAGTGTACCCAGCACAGCTCGGATAATCTCTGAGCTCAGTCGTGGAGTTTTACTGTCAGAGGGAAAATCTATTCTGCGAAGAATTCCGTATGAAAGACAAAGATAGGTTGTCTTTGAACAGCAAGCTGATAAGCAGGATATTTGGCAGTCTGGATTTGTTGTGTGGATTTGTGGTTTTGGTCTGTAGTCTGGATCACTAGTTCTGATTTGTGGTCTAGGTATGTGATCAGGATTTGTAGCCTGGATTGGTGGTCTGGATTTGGATTGTATACACCAGTCTGTCCTGGTACCAGTGCCCATCTCTGTATGTCATCTCTGTCTATACTGGCATGTTGTTGTAGAAGACCACTAGGCTCCAGGTGCTTTTTCAGATACACCTTTCTATTCTGTGAAGTGATGTGGGCATGATGGTAACTGAAGTGTCAGACCTCACACCAACACTGTAAACTGTACTGCCATCAATACTAATGAAAACTTACAGTGTGATGACATTTGATATGTAAGTGCTTCAAAACATTCAGAGAGGAGGCTTTTCTCAAGAATGATGATGACATGAAGGACAGGAATGTGTCAGGATAGATGAAGGAAAGATGGGAATGTTTGGGAAAAGGCAGAATAGTTTAAGGAGAGAGAAATAGTTCTTAGCTTCAGTCTCTTTTGTTTTTTTAATGGGAAATACATGAGATGTTTTTGTTTTTTTGTTTTCCCCTTCCTTCCCAGTGTGTGATTCACCTGTGATTATTGTTGCATTTGGGTTACTGACCACAAAATCCAGACTTTTTTTGCAATTGTCCACTGCAGCTGAATTCTGTCATCTGTGAAACATTCTGAAGTGCTTATGAAAGAACTCTGGAAATTTGTCCTGCTGACATTTTAACCTATACAGTGCTCATAAGATCCCTCGGGCCCCGTGAAGCAACATAGTCTCCTAACATCACACATCCATCACTGTGCAGGACTGTTCCTCGCTGTTATACCAAACTCAGCACAGACTGTGGTCTTTAGCTCATCTGATCAGAGTCCAGTTAAGGTTCCAGATAAAGTCCAGTATGAGTTCCAGTATGAGTTCCAGTTATAGCACAGTATGAGTTCCAGTTAGAGTTCCAGTATGAGTTCCAGTTAGAGTTGCAGATAGAGTTCCAGTTATAGTCCAGTTAGAGTTCCAGTTAGAGTCCAGCATTAGTTCCAGTATGAGTTCCAGTTATAGTACAGTATGAGTTCCACTATGAGTTCCAGTTATAGTCCAGTATGAGTTCCAGTTAGAGTTCTAGTTATAGTCCAGTATGAGTTCCAGTTAGAGTTCTAGTTATAGTCCAGTATGAGTTCCAGTATGAGTTCCAGTTAGAGTTGCAGATAGAGTTCCAGTTATAGTCCAGTAAGAGTTCCAGTTAGAGCCCAGCATGAGTTCCAGTATGAGTTCCAATTAGAGTCCAGCATGAGTTCAAGTATGAGTTCCAGTATGAGTTCCAGTTAGAGTTCCAGTTACAGTCCAGTATGAGTTCCAGTATTGGTTCCAGTTAGAATTCCAGTTAGAGTTGCAGATAGAGTTCCAGTTATAGTCCACTTAGATTACCAGTTAGAGTCCAGTATGAGTTCCAGTTAGAGTTGCAGACAGAGTTCCAGTTATAGTCCAGTTAGCGTTCCAGTTAGAGTCCAGTATGAGTTCCAGTATGAGTTCCAGTTAGAATTCCAGTTAGAGTTGCAGATAGAGTTCCAGTTAGAGTTGCAGACAGAGTTCCAGTTATAGTCCAGTATGAGTTCCAGTTAGAATTCCAGTTAGAGTTGCAGATAGAGTTCCAGTTATAGTCCAGTTAGAATTCCAGTTAGAATTCCAGTTAGAGTTGCAGATAGAGTTCCAGTTATAGTCCAGTTAGAGTTCCAGTTAGAGTCCAGTATGAATTCCAGTTAGAGTTGCAGACAGAGTTCCAGTTAGCGTTCCAGTTAGAGTCCAGTATGAGTTCCAGTTAGAATTCCAGTTAGAGTTGCAGATAGAGTTCCAGTTATAGTCCAGTTAGAATTCCAGTTAGAATTCCAGTTAGAGTTGCAGATAGAGTTCCAGTTATAGTCCAGTTAGAGTTCCAGTTAGAGTCCAGATAGAGTTCCAGTTAGAGTCCAGTTAGAGTTCCAGTTATAGTCCAGTTAGAGTTCCAGATAGAGTTCCAGTTAGAGTCCAGTTAGAGTTCCAGTTATAGTCCAGTTAGAGTTCCAGATAGAGTCCAGTTAGAGTCCAGTTAGAGTCCAGTATGATTTCCAGTTAGAGTTCCAGTTAGAGTCTAGTTAGATGCCAGCTGGAGTCCAGTTACACTCCAGTGATGTTTACAGGGTGCTATGATGGCAGGCTAGCTTGTATTTTATGGATGAGCTCAGAGGAAGACAGTGTCTGCGGTTCTCCTCTGAGATGTTTTTGATTTCCCCTTCCTTCCCAGTGTGTGGGGGCAAACACCCATGTGCCCTTTTCCAGGAGCTTCATTATATTTTTTATTTTTAGCCATTTTCTGATTTATGAAGGGCAGGAACCCTTCGTCTGGTTTCGTTTTGGAGTTCTCTGACCTTCCCAGAATTAATGGATGAGTCTGGCAGCTTGACGTGTGTCTCTATAAACAGAAACTCAGAGAGAATTTATCCATGACAAATACGTTATATAACAATGTATTGTTCTAACCAGTTTAAGGTAACCAAGAAAAATATTTAGAACTTATAGCAGAACTACTTGTAATACAAATGAAGGACGGAACAGTAAACGACTGATGAACTTGATTTGACCCTTTCTGTTCGTTAATAGGGCGTTTACATGCTGTTTGATGTTTGTAAATTATAGCTTAATAAAAAATATTTTTTCTGTTTAGCTGTTACACTGTATTGCAGCCTACAATCTGACCTTCTGATTCTTGAGCTGGTTGGTCACTTTAGGCTCAGGCTTCTCTCTTTGTACATCATTTTCATCATTTATAGATGTTTCAGAAAAAGATTAGCCTGTTAGTCTGAAAGTTGTTTGACTAAAACTAAATAAAGGTTTTAAAAGTTCGGCCTACATTCAGTCAAAACCTTAAAATAATAAAATTAACTTTTGATTACCCAGACTAAATCAGTCATTTACATAAATAATAATTTAGTCCCGTTGTAATATTTAATAAAATCTTATGTTCACTATTATGTACAACACTAAACTGCTGATCTGTCTGAATAGATATATCTCGAAGTGAAAGGCCGAATACTGGGTCAAGGGTCAGAAGGATGGTCGGAATGCAAACAGATTAACTTCTTTTAGTTTAAATCTGTCACATACAAATGAGGAAATATTTAAGTACATAAAATACATGTCACATGTACAGAGCTAAAGCTTTGTTCAGACTGTCACAATATTTTTGGCCATAATCAGATTTTTTGCCAATTGTATCCAAACCCCATTTGGAGGTAGTTCTAAATGTGACTTCAATAGGGTTTTTACAGATGTACCTCAGTCTGGACACTCAGCACACTCTGGACAATCAAATCGGATTTCAAAATATCCTTTGTGTTAATTGCTATACAAGTAACAACAACCGTGTCGGACAGAGTGATTGTCTGAAGAGGGACATGGTGATCCTATATATCCTCTGCATCCACATTTGAAATCTGCATCACCAGTATGGCTACTGACACCTCCGTCATTACCATAGCAACCCCTGCACACCAGTCTGTGATGTCTGGACACACAAATCTGATCTGAATATGGCCGTCTCAAAACAACTGATTTGAGAAACTAATCCGATTTGCCTGAACAGCCTGGACACACTTCCAGGAACTCATTATGGATCTATTATTAAACAGTAAAACTCATACCTGGACATTCACCCCAGTGGTCATTTATGTCCAGGTGGGAAAAAAAAGTAAATAAATTCCAGGCAGGCTGTGTCTATCAAAGAAAAGATCAGGAAGGTCCTTAAATGCCTGAAGGAGCTCCTGATTTCATATCTCCTGGAGAGATGGAAATATTAGTTCAGCTAAAAGAAAACATTTGTTTGGCCTTATAATTAATAAATGAATGAAATAATCTGAAAGAAAAGCTGATGCCTCTGTGGACATTTGAAAATGTGCTGTGTAACATCACTGAGGGAAAAGACTGTGAGAGCCAGATATACTGAATGGCTTGGAAATCTCCAGAGTTCTTAGATTCCGCAGTCTGTTTCTGATAAAGGATCTTCAGTGATTGTTGGGGGATGTTTCAGCCTAATAATGCAAAATAGCTGGAGCAGAAAATGAACACCACCTGACCCAGTAAGTGTAGCTCACAGTAGTATTGTTATATCTCAGCTGAACAATCACAGATTGAATCAATGTGTCACAGACCGGATCCACAACCGAGGTGAAGAGTCAAGTGCAGGTTTTATTGGCAAATAATCAAAGTCCAAAAAACAGTCCAGGTTCGATATCCGAAAATCCGTCCAATGATAACCAAACAAGAATGTAGCCAAAAACCAAGATACCCAAAACCAAAAAACATAAACGAAGCATGGGTTCAAAACCAGGAAACGCAATACCTACAAACAAACGGCTCAGAATTGCTGGAAACACCAAACAAGACCTCACACTGAACAATGGCCAACATGGAGGTTTTAAACATTCAAAATGGCTTCCGATTGCAATCAGGTGGGAAACTCGGGCTAAAACTCAGGTGAGGGCGACCTCTGTGGGTAGGGAGGGGCAACAGCAGCCTGAGATGTGACACAATGTCAGGTCAGCAATGTTGGATATAATATCAAAGATGCACAAGAGAATAAATTCTCAGGATTGTAGCATTGTTCCGTTCCAGTAAAGGCTCCAGTTCCTTTTTAAATCCAACACTGACTGTTTTCTGTGCCTGTTTATTCATTTATCCCTATTGAAAAGAGTTATTGTTGTTAGCATGACTGTTAGCGCCCACTGACAGGCAGAGCTTGTTTACTAATTAGAGGCTGTGTATCTGACTTGTTGACCTATCAGAGGCTGTGTATCTGACTTGTTGACCTATCAGAGGCTCCATTCTTGACTTGTTGACCTATCAGAGGTTCTGTGCTTGACTTGTTGACCTATCAGAGGCTGTGTATCTGACTTGTCAGAGGAATTTCAGTGCGTAAAGGGAGCAGGCCCAAGCTGGACACCCATGAACTCCAGTCCCTCAGACGGGACTGCTTCAAGAATCGTCATTCAGCAATAGCTGATAGAACCACATGGGCAGGAGATCAAATCTTTATCGAGCACTACAATACAAAGTTACACTCACAAAGGGCACTTAAAACTTTACTGTGAGGAACAGAAGCATTACATTAACCATGTCCGGAAGGGCCGGCCATTTCTTTGGGCTCTGAATCGTCTGGGATGGACTCTCACACAGTGAAAACATGTACTGTGGTCAGATGATTCAGTATTCCAGACCTTTACTGGAAGAAATGAACACTTTGAATGCTCTAGAAATATCTGAACACACTGTGGAACCCAACAAACCCAACTGCAAGATGAAACAACAAACTACACATGGCTGACTTTAGAAGGCTGGATCGGGGTGGAGACTGGATGAGTGAGGATGGCATAGACCAAAGAGGGAAGAGACTGAAGCCAACAGAGGCTGAAGAAGTGAGAGAGTGAAAGGGATAAATACCAAAGAGGGTGAAAAGAAAGAGGGTGGAGACTGAATGGTGTAGAGACAGAGAAGGGTGGAGAGTGAATAGGGTGGAAACTGGATACGATGGCTACTGCAGAAGTCGGAGCTGGGAATGGAAACTGTAGGGCTTGTTGTGTTGTTGAGAAGACTTAAGCTGGTATCTGTAACAGCAGCAGTTAATGATTATAGATTAATAACAGCAGAGCTCATTTAATGTCTCCTTTACTGGAAATATGAATTTATTGGCTGCATGCCTCTGTGACACTGTCCCATCCCAGGAGAATATGTGTGACCATTAAAACACACCTACGAAAGAAATCTTTTAATTAGCTATTTTGTTGGATCCGCTAATATACCCCTCACTGCCCCCATCTCCATCTCCCACAATTCTTTGCTTTGCAAGATTGAAAAGAATTTGTGTAGGAATGTAATGTTTAATGTTGTCTATGTTTGTTGTGACAGGTATTTTATGTACTGCATGTAAAGACATGCCTTTGGTGTAAATCTTTTATAGACTGTATGATTGAAGCTAGCTGTCAGTTAGTTAATGGTCCTTTAGTTGCGATAAACATTCTGGTTTTTGATACCCACGTAGCTCCGGCCTCCACTACATGCCCCGCCTCCTCATTGTGGGGCTGAGACTGATTAGTGATCTGAGGGACAGTTGACAGTTTGGTAAAGTTGGATTAACGATGTGCACTGTCTCTCTCTCTCTGCAGTGATTACGGCTATGAGAGGCAGGTGAGCGGGAGGTGTGTACCTGCCTTCTGGTACGACATGAACGCCTCTGCGCACACCTGCAACCAAGGACAGGCCTACCTCAAGAGCGCTGGGTAACACACACAGTCTAACACTAACACACTGACAATCATACATGCACACAGGCCGATTTCCATTCAACCGTTTTGCCAGGGCTATGTGCAGTTATGGAACAGTTGCTGCCGTGGTCAGGAGCTAAATCTAAACAAGATGGAGAGATTTAACTGGGTCTCTGCTGTAAGTAGATTACAGGTTCTATTTTTAAACACGTTTACCAACTTTTTAGGGCCATTCAGCTTAAAGCTGCCAAGCAGGACAAGAAGTGGCACCTAATAAGGGCCATGATGTCTATGACACTCCTATAAGATCCACCTTACATCTGGGAAGGCTAATCCAAGACAGTTCTGGGAGCTCACTGTGCAGAGCCATTTTTCAAACAAGCTTTGAATTCAGCATTTCAGAATTTCCAGTTACCGGTCACTTACATCCACTTATAGGAGAATCTCCACCTTATTTGAGTTGCCCGCTTGTGCAGAGTGTGGTGTCTTGGGTGAAACGTTTGGCATGAGTGTAACAGAAATCATGTGTTTAAACAATCATGTTACTTACAGCTTGATATGTTAAAAGTGTGTGTGTGTGTGTGTGTGTGTGTGTGTGTAGGTATAGGAGAGTGCATTCTAATAACTGTGATGAGGGTCTTAAGGAGACTCTGAGCCCCCGTCAGCAGCAGTGTGAGGAAACTCCACCCAGTGGCCTTCAGCTTCAAACCAGCAACACCCTGCTAACAGCTAACCTGGGCACTAACGTAACCTTCAGAGTCACTCTACAGCATGTGAGTACACACACACACACACGCACACGCACACACACACGAACACACACACACACACAAACACATTTAATATATTGATTGCATTCTGTGGTCTGCACATTCTATAGGGATTCACTGTTAAGTGGATTTATTTCCTGTCACTTCAAGGTTAAGTCATAGTTTTGCTGTTAGTCTTTTTCCTCTGCTTGCTCGTGGCTTATGGTTTGTAGCTTTGTGATTTACTGCTCCATTTGTTCTTTTTGACTGGCAAAGTCTTCAGACTCAAATGAAGGTTAGTTGCCAGCACTGTTGAACTGTTTAAAATAGCCTTCTACATTGTTGCCAGCCCACACTGAGTCTAGGGTCCTGTTTGATCAGCAGCATGTGGGATAAAACACTGGTATAAAACACTGGTATAAAACACTGGGATAAAACCTTGGGATAAAACACTGGGATAAAACACTGGGATAAAAGCATGAGGAACAGACTTTTAAGCATTAATTAACTTGTAATGCTGTTTTATTAAAACCAAACATACATATAAATATAAAATGCTGTGGTCTTGTATGTAGTACCACAGTAGTAAACTATTAAAGGTGGGGTGCAGGCCTATTCTTTCACTGGTTTTAGGGGTCCAGTCTGTCTAGTTCCCCCATAGTTTTTGGTCCCCTAGTGTTGGTTTATTTTAAAATGTACTTTTTGTGCATAGGGTTACTTTGGATATAGCATAAAAGATACCAATGAGAAAACACTTGTAACCTGGGAATGACAGAACATATAAAACATTCCAACTCTTGTTTGGCAATTTGACTGTAAAGAAGTGAATGATGTTGAAGGTATTTTACGTAATACCCTCCATCTATTTTTTTTTCCAAATCTATCTAGGGGGATTCTGTGTCCACAAGTCTGCATTTGGATTTTGGAGATGGAATATCAGTATCATACTCCAACTTCAGTCGGCTTGGCAATGGTGTTAAACACATATACAGAACAGCTGGGATATTCAGGGCCACTGCACATGCTCAGAACAGCCAGGGCTCAGATTTCGCCTCCCTCTACCTACATATCACAAGTGAGTGTATATATACACACACACACATGCACACACTGCAAGTTAAGCCTCTCTTGTGTGTGTGGAAATATTGATATATAATGCAATAAAAATGATTAGATGAGTAGTAGAATTGGATATATTAGTAGTAGGACTGTAGTAGATTAGAAGTAGAATTGGGTAGATTAGTAGTAGAACTGTACTAGATTAGTACTAGAATTGGGTAGATTAGTAGTAGAACTGTACTAGATTAGTACTATAATTGGGTAGATTAGCAGTAGAATTGGGTAGATAAGCAGTAGAATTGGGAAGATTAGCAGTAGAATTGGGTAGATTAGTAGTAGAATTGTACTAGATTAGTACTAGAATTGGGTAGATTAGCAGTAGAATTGGGTAGATTAGTAGTAGAATTGTAGTAGAATAGTAGTAGAATTGTAGTAGATTAATAGTAGAATTGGGTAGATTAGTAGTGTAATTGGGTAGATTAGTAGTGGAATTGTAGTAGATTAGTAGTAGAATTGGGTAGATTAGTAGTGGAATTGTAGTAGATTAGTAGTAGAATTGGGTAGATTAGTAGTGGAATTGTAGTAGATTAGTAGTAGAATTGGGTAGATTAGTAGTGGAATTGTAGTAGATTAGTAGTAGAATTGTAGTATATTAGTAGTAGAATTGTGTAGACTAGTAGTGAAATTGGGTAGACTAGTAGTAGAATTGTAGTAGATTAGCAGTAGAATTGGGTAGATTAGTAGTAGAATTGTAGTAGAATTGTAGTAGATTAGTACAAACCGGATTCCAAAAAAGTTGGGACACTAAACAAATTGTGAATAAAAACTGAATGCAATGATGTGGAGGTGCCAACATCTAATATTTTATTCAGAATAGAACACAAATCACAGATCAAAAGTTTAAACTGAGAGAATGTATCATTTTAAGGGAAAAATATGTTGTTTCAAAATTTCATGGCGTCAACAAATCCCCAAAAAATTGGGACAAGTAGCAATAAGTGGATGGAAAAAGGAAATTGAGCATATAACGAACAGCTGGAAGACCAATTAACACTAATTAGGTCAATTGACAACATGATTGGGTATAAAAAAGAGCTTCTCAGAGTGTCAGTGTCTCTCTGAAGCCAAGATGGTAAGAGGATCACCAATTCCACCATTGTTGTGCAGAAAGATAGTGCAGCAATACCAGAATGGTGTTACCCAGCGTAAAATAGCAAAGACTTTTAAGTTATCATCATCAACCGTGCATAACATCATCAAAAGATTCAGAGAATCTGGAACAATCGCTGTGCGTAAGGGTCAAGGCCGTAAACCTCTACTGGATACACATGATCTCCGGGCCCTTAAACGTCACTGCACCTCAAACAGGAATGCCACTGTCAAGGAAATAACAGAATGGGCTCAGGAATACTTCCAGAAAGCATTGTCACTGAACACAATCCACCGTGCCATCCGCCGTTGCCAGCTGAAACTCTACAGTGCAAAAAGGAAGCCATTTCTAAGCAAGCTCCACAAGCTCAGACGTTTGCACTGGGCCAGGGGTCTTTTAAAATGGAGTGTGGCAAAATGGAAGACTGTTCTGTGCTCAGATAAGTCACGATTTGAAGTTCTTTATGGAACACTGGGACGCCATGTCATCCGGACCAGAGAGGACAAGGATAACCCAAGTTGTTATCAACGCTCCGTTCAGAAGCCTGCATCACTGATGGTATGGGGTTGCATGAGTGCTTGTGGCATGGGCAGCTTGCATGTCTGGAAAGGCACCATTAATGCAGAGAACTATGTTCAGGTTCTAGAACAACATATGCTCCCATCTAGACGTCATCTCTTTCAGGGAAGACCCTGCATGACAAAGAAGGCCCAAGACGATTGAACAGTTAGAGGCCTGTATTAGACATGAATGGGAGAGCATTCCTATTTCTAAACTTGAGAAACTGGTCTCCTCTGTCCCAGTGTTGTAAGAAGAAGGGGGGATGCCACACAGTGGTAAAAATGGCCTTGTCCCAACTTTTTTGGGATTTGTTGATGCCATGAAATTTAGAAACAACATATTTTTCCCTTAAAATGATACATTCTCTCAGTTTAAACTTTTGATCTGTGATTTGTGTTCTATTCTAAATAAAATATTAGATGTTGACACCTCCACACTATTGCATTCAGTTTTTATTCACAATTTGTTTAGTGTCCCAACTTTTTTGGAATCCTGTTTGTAGTAGAAAGGCAGTAGATTAGAAACAACTGGATTGAGTAGTTGTAGAATTCTAGTAGATTAATAATAGAGTTGTAGTAGATTAGTAGTGAAATTGTTGTAGATTAGAAACAAATAGGATAGATTAGTAGTAGAATTATAGTAGAGTAGTAGTAGAGTTGTAGTAGAATTAAAACAACTGGATAGATTAGTAGTAGAATGACAGTAGATTAGTAATAGAATTATAGTAGATTAGTAGTAGAATTGTAGTAGATTGGTAATAGAATTATATTAGATTATTTGTAGAATTGTACTTTGGGTTTAACTGTATGAAGCCTGTTACATTGTATGTATGTGGTGTTTAATTAGGTCCTGTAGAGAGAATCACCCTTTCAGCACCACTGGTGGCCATCAAAGGGCGCCAGACTAACCTGACCGCAGTGGTGTGGCCCAGCCAGCCTGTAACTGCTGCCTTCTACTGGTGGTTCAGCAACAGCACTGAGGTTCATAACTGCTTACAGGACCTGTATTCAAATCTAACCCTAACCCTAATCCTGCATCACCCTGAACTCTGTGTGTGTGTGCACTATAGCCCCTGATCACTCTGGAGGGAAGCGTATCACACACGTTTGTACAGGAGGGCAGGCATATGGTGGTGGTTCAGGTTTCAGCAGGCAGCTCCGTACTGCAGGACTCTGAAACCATCACTGTTACAGGTAAACACTCAGTTCCACATGCCAAACCTGAAAAGACCCAAACATTTCCATGGGGTCTTCATTCGGTTCCTGCAGTGATTTTTTTTTCTCTACTTTATACTTATCGTTTTGTTTTATTACTATTATCCAGATGTGGTAGTAACTGTGGTAGTAGTTCATCTACTCAGATACATGTACTTCAGTAAAATACTGATGTGCTTACCACGGGATATTTTCTAATAGTAATATTTCTACTACAGTATATTAGACAGTAAATGAATCTACTTTATACTTTCTATACTAACTGTTAGTTACTCATTAACTCTGATTTCTAGTTGACATCACTTGTACTGCTCTGGGATTGGTCACATTGTTGACTTAGGAGCTTCATTTAAAAAAATTGAGCTGTCCAGTCTTCAGTTTTCAGTTCTGTGCTGATAGATGCTGGACTGACTAAGAAACTCCACTGCAGTTCTGTTAGTTACTCAGTACTTAAGTAGTTTTGTAACCTGATGCTTCCACTTTTACACCAGTTGTTTTATATGAAGGTACCTTTACATGTGTCAGTATTTTACCCAAATATACTTTTACTGAAGTACTGATTTAGGCTACTGCACACACCTCCTGTTTGTAATATTGGTAATATGGTGATTAGTCGCAACTGCTGGAGTCGCTTGGGTTGTTGGCTGCAAGGTCCCTGGGGTCAGTATAAAAACAACAACAGTGTATAGTTTATCCACATTATAATCTGACTACAGTTTACAGTCTGGTACAGAACAGGGGCACAGCTACAATGTTTAGAATGGGGTAAGACCCTGAGTCTGTCCATCATTTGCATATGAATAACATGTTATGAATGAAATATTAGCAGAATTTTGTGGAGCTCCATTAATGTCCAGACGGATGTTTGTAGAGCTCCATTTAGGATCAGATGAAATTTTGTGTAGCTCCATTTGGAGACAGATGGAATTTTGCGGGGCTCCATTTGGGGTCAGACAGACATTTGTGAAGCTCCATTGATGGTCAGACAAAATTTCGTCCCAGTCAAATGTTGTTGGAATATATTCAAGTTCATATAAACTTCTGGCTGAAGTAAAGCTGTAAGTCACACCTCCTTACATACACAAGCAGCTCCAGACACTTCAGCTTAGTACCTCAGCCCGTCTGTCACTGTCTGTTTAAAATGGGGAACATGGTCTTTCTAATCTGGGAGGATTGAACAGTCGGGGGTTTTTAGTGATTCCTGACAGGGCTGCTGTTTCTGTCAGCTGCTGTTCAGTAACTGACACACAGCAGCGTCTCACTTTCACACACAGTCATCTCTGTTCTTCTTACCTGTCTCCTCTCCTTCTGTTTCTCTCCCTCCCTCGCCCTCTCTTAGACTTCTTCCGTTCTTTGTTGCTGTCGTTTTCTCCAAACCTGGAGGAGCACAACCCCTCCGTCTCCGAGTGGAGGCAGGACGTGGGGCGCGTTGTCACGGCAACACTCTCTCAGGTACAGGGAGTGTTTTTGAGTCCGTGGCAGCTTCCTGTCACTATGTGTGTTATTGTGGAGAAGGTTCCTGACGACTGGAGAGTTTTAATGCTGTCTCTCTCTCACAGCCTAGATGATTTTCCGGCAGCACAAGAGTATTAAATCTCTTAGAGAGAGTCGCATCGCCCCGAACCAGGCAGATAACAATCTCTCCAGACTCTGCTCTCCAACGTGTTCATTCAGAGCTTAGAGTTATACACTCCACCTAATGAGAAACTTTAAAACAGACTCAGTCTATACCACAGTACCTACATTTAGAGCTTAGAGTTATACACTCAACCTAATGACAAACTGTAGAACAGACTCAGTCTATACCACAATACCTACATTTAGAGCTTAGAGTTATACACTCAACCTAATGACAAACTGTAGAACAGACTCAGTATATACCACAATACCTACATTTAGATCTTAGAGCTATACACTCGTCCTAATGAGAAACTGTAGAACAGACTCAGTCTATACCACAGTACCTACATTTAGAGCTTAGAGCTATACACTCGACCTAATGAGAAACTTTAGAGCAGACTCAGTATATACCACAGTACCTACATTTAGAGCTTAGAGTTATACACTCGACCTAATGACAAACTGTAGAACAGACTCAGTATATACCACAATACCTACATTTAGAGCTTAGAGTTATACACTCGACCTAATGAGAAACTGTAGAACAGACTCAGTCTATACCACAATACCTACATTTAGAGCTTAGAGTTATACACTCCACCTAATGAGAAACTGTAGAACAGACTCAGTATATACCACAATACCTACATTTAGAGCTTAGAGTTATACACTCGACCTAATGAGAAACTGTAGAACAGACTCAGTATACACCACAATACCTACATTTAGAGCTTAGAGCTATACACTCGCCCTAATGAGAAACTGTAGAACAGACTCAGTAAATATCACAATACCTACATTTAGAGCTTAGAGTTATACACTCGACCTAATGACAAACTGTAGAACAGACTCAGTCTATACCACAATACCTACATTTAGAGCTTAGAGTTATACACTCACCCTAATGAGAAACTGTAGAACAGACTTAGTCTATACCACAATACCTACATTTAGAGCTTAGAGTTATACACTCAACCTAATGACAAACTGTAGAACGGACTCAGTTCATACCACAATACCTACATTTAGAGCTTAGAGCTATACACTCGCCCTAATGAGAAACTGTAGAACAGACTCAGTATATACCACAATACCTACATTTAGAGCTTAGAGTTATACACTCAACCTAATGAGAAACTGTAGAACAGACTCAGTCTATACCACAATACCTACATTTAGAGCTTAGAGTTATACACTCGACCTAATGAGAAACTGTAGAACAGACTCAGTCTATACCACAATACCTACATTTAGAGCTTAGAGTTATACACTCGCCCTAATGAGAAAGTGAAATACATTATTGTGTAATATTTAATTGTTTATCAGTAAAACTGTACAAATATGTAGAGTCACTTTAAACAGCAGTATTGATTACTGTACTTTTGATACAGTAAACGTGATAGTTCTGGAATTCAAGGTTTAAAAATTTCTCTCACAGAGTTTCCCCTTACCGCTGCACACCCCACACCCCGGTGCTGTTGTGATTCTGGTGGAAATCGGGCTGGCTGTGCGAGAGAGAGAGAATTAAAGTCTCTGAACGCAGAGAGAGCGGCATCACTCTGAACCAGTCAGCCAATTAAAGCTGTGGGATCCAAGAGGCACTCTATTACAGACAGTCACTCAAGCACAGATTTAATGGCCTCTCTCACTTTGTGTGTTTGCAGCTGAAGACTGTAAAGCTTTGTTAGTCCAGAACTCCAGAAAATAAATCTTTGACCATCGCAGAGTTACTGCTGATGTTCCGCTATCAATTTAATTGATTTTTAACTTACTGAATCCTAACTACATCATTAAAATAATAAATTAGCCAATCAACGGCATATATATTTAATTTGATTTAAGGAATATGTTCATGTGATAACAAGTGCATCCTCACTTTACATTTTCATGGAATTTATATTCTGTATAAACAAAATTAATTTTCATAATTGATCAATTTACCAAAAACAATAAAAACCACTAAAAAAACATAATAAAATAAAGTATATCTTCTGCTGGACTGAGGTTTTGAATTATCCACACCGTTTCTGCACGTATTTCCATGACCTGTATGTGTAAATCATTCAAATGAATTTACATTATTAAATAAATAACAATAATTATTCAAATTAATAATAAATATGTGTTTTTGATGTCACAAAGTAACACTCTGAGGTCTGTGAACTGTAAATGGTAAATGAACAGAATGTAGAAATATTTATGGATTTTTTTTAATGTTCTTACTATCACAGCTACATTCTATAACCACACAATCAAGCGCCGTACCATATTGGATTAACGTTGTAGTGTTTGTAATAATCTGTTTCTGTACACGTGTTTATAGAGTAAACAGTTTGGTTCCTATATGTTCTAGATGAAATGAAATGAATTCTGGAGGTGTATGACATTAATAACATAATAATTAATCACTAATACTTTAAGATGTGGTTCATATTCTAGCATACAGTGTTATTTATCACTAACTAGATATTAAAGCTTTTCAGTAAGTCACTCTGTCTCTAAAACAGTGACACTCTCTGGAACCTGTAACAGTCAAATACTTTCAAATATTCAATAACAGGATCCACATTTAAATCATGTACATGTTGTTAATTGTTTAGGTAATATCTATTATTTTAATAATATTTGCATAACTCAAAGTTCTCAGAAAGTGTGCCCTATAACAACAATGTTATTATTATTAGTGATTTTCTTATAAAAGAAAGACCTCCAGTTCTGTACTAATGCAGGTCATAATGGATAAATCCTAAACCATTATTACTTATAGAAATTGAAATTCAAAATGTATAAAGCAATTAAAACTTTAATCAGCTTTCAACATGTTACAACATGTGTGTGGTCAGGTGTGTGCGTTTCCAGAGGAACGCTTGTTGGTGTCGGTGTTTCCTGGATCTCCGACTGCAGCTGAACTCTTTATCCTGCCTGAGAAAAACTACAGCAAACCCCGAGCGGAGGAACAACTCGACAAAGTAACACACACACACACACACACACGCACACACACACACACACGCACATGAACACACACACACACACGCACACAAACACACACACATGCACACACACGCACATGCACACACACACACACACACACACACACACACGCACACACACACACATGCACACACACACACACGCACATGCACACACACATGCACACACACGCACATGCACACACACACACAAACGCACATGCACATGCACACACGCACACACACACGCACATGCACACACACATGCACACATACACACATGCACACACACACACGCACATGTACACACACACACACACATGCACACACACACACACACATGCACACACACACACACATGTACACACACACACATGCACACACACACACACACACGTACATGCACACACACACATACACATGCACACACACACATGCACACCCACATAGAAAAAAGTATTTTCACAAGAAGGTCCTACGTTTGGCTTTTGTCCAGCAGGGTAAAGACCTCCTGAGTAATGTGTGAAATGTGTGAAGTCCTGGCTGTGACAGGTTCTACTCTACAGCAGTAGCTTTACATCAGACCCTGTACACTTCATTTAGCTGTTCAGACGTTTTGAAGTTCAGCCGGGGGTAAAGTTTATACAGCATGTTCTTCAGATTTCCCAGCTGAGACTTCCCCTGAGAACATGGAGACAACATGGAAACAAGGAAAGACTCTCAAGTGAGCTGAAATTCATAGGCAACTTCAGTGACTTGCTTCACTGGTTTGAAGGACTTGAATAAGTGACACCTCAGTTTGGAGCTTCGGAGGTGAGAGTCCAGGTCGAGAAGATATCAGTCTGTCACAGAGCTATTGGAAAGATGGAGCTACTCTGGATATATGCCATTATGTCAAGCACAGCATCTTCAAATCCACAGTAAAGGAAAGATGCTACTTGGTTTGGCAAGTGGCTTCCCTGGAATATTAAAGATTCCGACACACCTCAAATAGATTCGAGTCTCAAGTCTCTCAGGTGCAAATCCAACATCCTGGTGTCTCCTGGCAGGTGTGAGCTCTTTGGAGACGAAAGGGACTGTGTGAAGTTTCAGTGGGCACCCTTGATATTGGGACAGTATCTCCCACTTCAGAGGTATGAAGAACTTTCCAGAAGTCAGGTAGTGCAGAACAGGAGCTCACTGAAATTCCACTGGAGACTTCTGTGGTGTTGGTGACCAAGAGAAACTGGGCATAGCATCTCTGAGTAAGATGACTCAGCAGTGAATTTCTTATCTATGGATGTTCGCATCAGGAGGTACACATCACTCTGACATGTTCTCCTTCTTGAATACAAACGAGATTGTATGTGCTTCTCAGGTCCGATCTGGTGTAGAGGCATGGTCTGAGATTCTCTAGCATGGCTGGTACCACAGACAGGAGATAATGATACCTAACAGTTACACACATTGTTCTGTACAAGGCCTAGGACGTCTATCTAATTCCCATTAGGAGTAATCCAAAAGGAGCAGTGGAGCAGTGAGGATCTGTTAAAGCTCTATTTTCCTCAGTGTTTGCCACCATGTTCCTGGTTTGGCCTCAGAAAACGGAACAGACTGATGTTAAATAAGTTTAGTGGAGAAGCTGGACACATCCGTTAGTGATGTGTCTGGTAATTATTCCAGCCTGATGAAGTTTAAGTGTAAAGTAGAGCTGAGAGGTGCTGAAGCGTAACAAGAGCAATAACCAGACTCATTTACATTTCAGAAAGCAGAGGTTTGCAGCAGGTGATGGTGTATGAGCACCTTCACATTCCTGAATTGAGTCCTTGTGAACTCTTTAGCATTTTGTACATAAACGGGACCTAAAATAGGGTCATATATTCATTAAGCAATAAAGAGAACCCAAAGAAACAAATAACACAAACGGTTACACAGTTTCAGTTTGGCGTGTGTAATAATGAGGATCAGGAGGATCAATCATTTGGATGTAAAGAAATAATCCAAAAATGAATCTTTAGGCTTAAAAGAGGTTCTCAATACAATGTTAGGAAATCCATCGCTAAACTTAAGCTCAGCAGAAGGTCCTGAAGAAGACCCCTAAACACACCAGTTAGTCAACAAAGAAGGTTACAGCAGATAATAAAAAAGCTGCACTTTGGAACAACTGAGGCATTCAGACCTTAATTCAGTAGAGAGAATGAGGCAGAACCTCAAGTGGGCTGTTCATGTAACAAAGCCCATCAATATAACAAAGCTGGAGCGATTCTGTAGGAGGAATGAGCTGAGATTCCTTCAAGTCAATGTGCTCACCAACAGTTACAGAAACCTTTATGTTGAAGTCATCGCTGCTCAGTGGGACACTAGTTCCTGAAAGCGAAGCTTCATTTATCCAAAATGATTATTGTTTGTATTATTAGTTTTTAAATTGGGTTCTTTATCTGTTGTTTTATTTCATTGTACGTCATATTAATGTAAAAATTCACCCCACAATAGAGTTCACAGTCGTTCAAGCAGCGCTCTATGTTCATATGACTTCATAACTATTAATGCAGCTTAATGCTGTTTTAATAATGAGGAGGCTTTATTAATGTAATGAAGTCATGTTGCATCATTTTATTGGCTCATTCTTCAGGACTTGATCCCACAGAAAACTGGTATTACTGTATGTACATAATTGATAAAATGGAGATACATGTTTTAAGATAAGATAAGAGAAGCTTTTATTATCCCACTTGGGGGAATTTGCATTGTTACCGCAGAAGAATAGCAGCAGAACACATGCGGAAAAGGAGGTAGAGTAGAGTGCAGGTTTACAGGAAACCAAATAAAAATTTTGTTTTTTCCCTGAAAAATAAATAAATCTATATAGCTAGGTTAAAAATACATTAGAATACAACAATAAACTATACAAAGTGACGTGCGTAATTGCACAGATATATATTGCACAGTTACTGCAAGTTTTTCCTCTGATAGAAGTGTTTGTTTACCTTTAGTTTCCCATCATGTTCCTGTTAACTGAGCTGAACACTTTCCTACCAGCGGTTGGTTGGATGTAGTTGGAGAGCTGATGGTGTTTTTCTGTTGTTTTCTGCTTTAGAGAGTAAATTGCTTGCTGAACAGAGTTCCTGCTGTGTTTCAGATGCTGGAGGTGTTCATTAACGCTCTGAACCAGAACCTGATCCAGTTTGATCTGAAACCGGACACTCGGATCACTGTTTCTGTCACTCAACTCACACTGGGTAACTCACACACACACACAGACACACACACCGGGGACTGACACTCCTGTCACTTTGTTCCGCTTCATGGCTTCAGTCTGACACGGCCGCTGTTTCAGTCTGACACCGCTGCGGCTGCCAAACTCAGCAGAATCCTTTATAAACAGATCAGACGGTGCGGGATAAAGAGGCTTCAGAGGAATATAATCCTCCGTTTTAACCAGTCACACTAAAATAAGCAAATTAATAAATAGCATAACCAAACATTTTAGTTGGACTGCAGCCCTTAAACTCTAATATGAGCTGCTTATAAACATGTATAAAGAGGAAGTGCTGAGAGCTTCAGCAAGCAGGACAAGCATTTAAAATCTTCATTTACATTTACAGGAATACTCAGGCCCACTTCAAAGCTCTAATAAATGAGTAGTTACTCATTAATATCACATGCGACCAAGGTGGGAAATACAGGGGGAGCCTGGGGGGTCCCATCCCAAAATGTCTCAGTGTATTACAGTGTCATGTTATTCTTTAAGGGGGAAACAGCTGCTCAGAGACAGATTCAGGTGAAGGTCACTATTTAGCTGCTTCACCCACCAATCAGAGCCTCTGTCCCTCTAAACTAATTAGAGCTGCCTCACTGCTCTGCCTCAGAGGGGCGCTGTAGCACACTGGTTTACCCAGCTGATCCTTCATACCCAAGTAGCTGTAATTATGCCCAGGACCCCTCTGGGTTAGATCTCAGTATGCTGAAGGGGAGTATTAGCTATTAAGCATCAGTGCCACTATAGTGAAAGAGTTAGCAACCAGCCAGCACGTGACCATGTAGATATGTACTTATGGATGCATCAAGTTGGAATAGTGTATTATCTACCGTATTATCATCAGCACCGGCTGAAACCGTTTAAATTCACTGGATCGATATCGGAGGAATAAAAGTGTGATCCGATATGATCCATCCTGTAAATGCCTAACTCTCCGGAGTCTTAGTCATTGTTTAATTCTTATGTAGTTCTGGGGATGAACAGCAGTGCAGTCTAGCTAGAACTGAGCTTCAGGTGAAGAGCTGTTCTCCATGACGGTATGTCAGTCAGACATGCACGAGATGTGACTGCAAACGTTAGGATCAGATGGTGATTAGGGGAGTCGTAAATGGGGTCAGCATCTAAATCGGAAGATACTCAAGGTTCCAGGATCAGTACATGTATCAGATATTCATGGTTGTGGTCACATTATCTATATTGATAAATACTAAAGTATGTAGGAATGGCAGATACTGAAGGTCATGGTATCATTATCTGTATCAGCTGATAATCAGGTTGCAGTATCAGTATCTGCAGATACTTTTAACTTCAATATTTATATCAGCACTGGACATATAAACGTGATGTCGAGGTGCTCCTAGTAAGTGCGTTGGGTAAAGTTTTCTACCAGATCTATAGATTTACTAGTATTTACTCATTTATAGATTAATGTGCTGAAATATGGCAGAAAATTAACATGCTGGGTAAATATGCTGGACTGATCCATTACACTCTATCAGGCTTTTCACCGGCAGGCTGGGCCGAACCCCTTTATCCAGAAACAGCAGCAGATTGGGTGATTTAGTGTCTGTCTCTGTTCAGTCGAGTTATAAATAAGAGAATCAGAAACAGTAACAGGTTTAGTGGGTGGCTATTTTCAAGCTTTGATAAGGAGAGATAGACCAGTGTACTGAATAACAACAGGGGAGTGCCTTCTCTGGAGTTTGGGGGAGATTGTTGTTGTATAGTGTGGTAGATAACAACACTATCCATTTTCCACACTCCACACTACAGCAGTTACTGTGTGTGCACACTGCCAGCAATGAAAACAAAAGGGAAGCCGGAATCAGTCGTTCCAAATGAGAGCTAGTAACACTCAGCACCTTGACCACGGGGATGCTCAGCAGGAGAATAATTTCCCAAATAAAATGCTAGGATGTAAAGTATTATCAGCCTACACTGGTTGACCTCTGGGTGTTACTGACTCTAATGCTTTTAAAATGTAGTTCCCATGACCACAGTGGAACCTGCCAGCTGTCTCCTCTTGTTTCAAAACACCCAACAGTGACCATCTAAAGGCTGGCAGACCAACTCTAAATGCATGCAGGCTAAGAGACCATGGCAAAAACTACTGCCACTACACCAGTAACAGTCTGACAGATGCCATTACTAGCTAATGCTAGCTGGAGTATTGAACACTTAAGGAAATGAGTGGCTACCAACAAATTAAACTTTATTCAGAGAGTCACTCAAGGTGGTCAAGAACTCCCTGCTTTAGCAGGGAAAGGCATTAGCAGAAGAGGCTGCTCTTTGGAAGGGGGTGTTCTTTCCGGCCCCCTGACTGTAGCTGATTTAAGATCATCAGAGGGACTCGCTCTTTCCACCAGAAAAAAATACTTCTACCCTTTTCAGGCAGACCGATTCATCTTCATTTCTGTGAATAAGAAAAGGTTCAGGATGCAGCCAGAATTCTGCTGAAAGGTCACACAGCGCATGTGTGTGTGTGTGTGCACATGTGTGATAGTATAAAGACTGATCTGCCTGTCACTGCCTCAGTCTTCCTAAACACATAGTCTAATTAAGAGTTCTGTACAAGCAGAGTTAGAATGGAGTGTGACAGCACCTCTGGATATTATATGTTCCATGTTAAATGCAGAGTGCTGGTGATTTACTGTTTGTGAGTCTGTTTATGTCTTTGTCAGTCTGTCTCTCTGTCTATACTTATCTGTCTGTCTGTCTGTCTGTTGTCTGTCTGTCATCTGTCTGTCTCTCTGTCTAGACTTGTCTGTCTGTCTAGCTGTTTGTCTATCTACTTGTCTGTCTGTCGTCTGTCTGTCTGTCTATCTGTCTGTTTGTCTGTCTGTCATCTGTCTGTCTCTCTGTCTAGACTTGTCTGTCTGTCTATCTCTTTGTCTGTCTGTCTGTCGTCTGTCTGTCTAGTTGTCTGTTTGTCTGTCTGACTATCCATCTGTCGTCTGTCTGTCTCTCTGTTTGTCTAGCTACTTGTCTGTCTGTCATCTGTCTGTCTGTCTGTCTATCTGTCTGTTTGTCTGTCTGTTTGTCTGTCAGTCTACTTGTCTGTCTGACTATCCATCTGTCGTCTGTCTGTCTCTCTGTTTGTCTGTCTACTTGTCTGTCTGTCTGCTTTTCAGGTGCTATTGTTTTGTTGTATTTGTCTTGTTTGCAGTCCTGATATTTACAGTCAGGTTGGTGTAAGATTATTAAATTCCACTGAACCAAAAACTGTAAATATCACTGAAATGAATTATGTTTTATTGAATGTACAAAGTCAGAATATTACACCAGGTACATGTGATTGACTGTAATACATATTCAGGATAAGATGTCTGTTGTGTGTACTGTGCGTAATACAGTGTGTGTGTGTGTGTGTGTGTGTGTAGCTCCTTTGGTGGACTCTAGTGCGCTCCCCAGTGGCTCTGCAGCGCTCATGCTGGTGTCTCTGGCCTTTGTGGGTTTGGCCGTGTTCTTCATCTACAAGTTTAAACGGTATCGTAAACTCACACACACTGTTTATTTCAGTAAAATATGAATATGCATCTCCACTTTCACAGTGTTTATAGTAATATCATTAAAAACTTAATAATAGATAAAAAGAATTAACAGAGAAAAAACTGTAAAAACCTGAATTGGTGATCAGAAAGGCATCTCCTAACACACGCACCTTAAGGTAGATGGACTACAACTCCATAAGACCTTATCAGATTCTATTCCTGTCTGGAGAGACCAAGAATCTGGGACTACAGTGGACGCCAGCTCATCCAAGTTCCACCAGAAAGACTTTGCCAGTTGAAAGAATTTTTATGGCGGCATGATGGTTAATGTATACTTCATGGATCCAGCCGGTGGTGTGTTGGTAGTTTCAGCTAGTGGTGGTGGTGGTATAATGGTGGGGGAATGTTTTCTTAACATACAGTGGGCTCCTAATATCAGTCAAGTTCAGTGAATTTCAGGGGCTTCTCCAGGTACCAGGCCTGAATCCAGTACAGCACATTTTGGAAAAGATGGCTGATCAAGACAGTCACACCAGAAATGTCCAGCTGATAAATCTGCAGCATTTTGTTGGAACACCAACATGAATATAATATATTATAATATGAAGAATCCAGCTCTTCCGAGAGTAAAGGTTGTTCTAATAAATTAGATACTGAGTGTATAAATATACAAATATATGTGTGTGTGTGTGTGTGTGTGTGTGTGTGTGTGTGTGTGGCTGTGTGTTTGTGTGTGTGTGATCAGTAAGATTCCATGGATTCATGTTCAGACAGAGGACACACAAGAGAAGGAACCAGAGATGATCAGCACTGTCGAACCGGGCCAGAACACCACTCACACTTCATACACACCACGCAACACCGCACACACTCCATACACACCTCGCAACAGCACACACATCCCTTTTACCACTCGCTTCAACACACACACTCCACTTCCATCGTGCCCGGGAGCACACAGCCAGGCTCTGCCTACCCGCACCGCACGGGACATGATGGAGGAGCTTGAGACCCCAAATGGAGGTAAAAATAATAGAACACAAACACACGCACTGAGCGTTCTTTAGAACATGAGAAAAATACAAGGTTCCCTTCAGGTTATTCAGACGTAAATATTTATACCACACAGTTATTTATTATTATCATAATCATTGTTAGAAATTGTCTCTGTGAGGTCACGGTAAAGCACCACTGTAGGCCCTGCGCCACCATGTGCGTGTTTTGCTTTGCCTTGCTGTCTGTGATGAGGGTCTTGGCGCAGGGGGCATGTGCAGAGTGGTTTATTATGAAGCATTCCAATACTGGATAACAGGCGGGTCAAAACGCAGACACGGCTTAGAACTTAGGAAGTGACGCAGAAATTTCCCAAACTAACTGGCCAAACACAGGACTCTATGTAGCTTAATGTGCCCACGATCACCTGCAGGTTTGAGCAATGGGTGGAGCCAGGAAGGAACCGAAAAAAGAAAAACAAATGGACTGGTCAGTAGCCATGTGCAGTACCCCGCAGGCCCAGGAGGAGTATATTACACTGTCCAGCATGCAAGTAGCACTACCTGAGAGGTTCCTTGGACTTCCAGAGTTCCCATTTACTAATGACATCACAGACAGTGGAAATAGACCTTGCTCACTGCGTCATCTCATCCATCTGGAAATAGTAGCGTTATTAAATTCCAGCTGTTTAACAGAGTGGCAACGGAAGCTCGCTGGTTGGTTTTCAGCCTCACTGCCGTGGAGCTGAGCAGTAAGCTCAATAAATGGAGCATCCGGCAGAAGACACCTGTGCCCCACGTCCTAATGGAAATAATGTATTTTAAGGTACATCTTTTAAATTCAGGTACTCATAGCAGCTGCATTCAGACGGCAGCAGGTATTCTGGAAAAATCTGAACAAGAGGAATCTGCATGTGAGCAGCTGTCCAAGGACGTAAAAGAGCAGAGCAGACCTGTACGTTTAACATCACTTCACATCTGTAAAGAGACATAATAAAGAAACTAGAGCTTAATTCTTCCACCCAGTCCATATAAACATGAGAAGCATTAGCGAGATTAACAATCTACTCCTACCAGAAAGCGAACTGTTCAGTCATAGTGGATTTAGTTCTCCAGGTCTTTAAGCTTTAAGCTAAGTCTTTAATTCTCTCTGCTAATTTCCAGGATGGTACATACATGCAAGTTGCTCCTCCTCTCTGAGCTGATCAAGTTTAATCATAAACCTGAGCTAAACTGTCCTAAACTTCCCACTCCTCAGACTTTGTACAGCCTCCGGATCAGTTTCACCCTTTTAAAGTGACACACGACCAGCTGAAACATAGCATATTTCAGTGTGACTGTTTGATTGGTGGTTGGTGTAGTTCATTGGATAACACCACTACCTGCCAGGGACCACCACCACATGTGGTAGACTGGGGTTCGAATCCCAGTATGGGTGACAATGCTGTGCTGCACCAATAAGAGTCCTTGGGCAAGACTCCTAACACTGCACTGGCCTACCTGTAAGATTAACCTTGCAAGTCGCTCTGGATAAGAGTGTCAGCTAAATGCTGTAAATGATTGATTGATTGGAAATGCTGTTTGATTGACTGAGTCAGATGCCTTTAGGATTGCAGTATTTTCTCCTTGCTGTAGTCTTAAGCTTTATTTACCAAACATCCAAAAGAAGTTTATCCTTCCTATTTGAGCTTCCACATTAACATAGCGGAAGTGTGGGAACAGCCTACTGTGAGCTAGAAGATATCTTTCTAGTTGTTTAGCAACTAGCTGTTGATTGTTGGAGTCAAAGAATTTGTTACACCCTGGAATCACTAGTTTCCTACTCCTGACCTGCCCAACCAGTCCGGATAAGTCTTTTAAGGCCTAACAAGTTTTAGGACTTAACAGCCTTTTGTAGGTGTGCACATGTCAGAGTCTCCAAAGCTACTATGAGGTGAAGTTATGCAAGACGGTTTATAGGAATATTTCATTTTAATAATAATGTCTAATAATGGAACACGGACGATTCATTCTAGGCAGATTATTTGTGTTTGAAACTATTAGAGGTGGTAGAGTTTCAGGCTGAGATCCATCAGCGTTTGTGTGTGTGTGAGGTCAGTAGATTGACCCTAGTTTCCCCCCAGTGTCCACTCTGGAAGCTTCCTCTCAGCCTCGTATTGATTTTCCTTTTACACTTCTCTCTTCCCTCATCAGAAGCTGATTGCAGGCCGTTTTCCCCACTGACTGCGTTTACACCTCTTTATGTTCCTGAATCAAATACAGAACAGTGTGATCTCTTTTAAAGCGATACTTCAGACAAAAATCCAATCCCCGCCCCCCACAACCCGTCCCCACACACACATATCAAATGTAGCTGATCAGCAAAGACGTGGTTAGTGCCTGAAGTTTGCTTCTTTAGTTTAATCACTGGAGCTACAAGGCTAAAGAAACTGATATTGTAGCCCACCAGTTAGCACCAGGCTATTAGCAGAAAGCTGAGATCCCACCAGTTAAGAATGATAGACGGGATGTTGTAGTTTCTGGCACTGTGACCCACAACTAATGATAAACATGGACTAAAATATGGCTTAACCATCTCCGCTCTCATTACACGTGTGGTTAGCGTTATGCAAATTTTTTGGGCTTAATTTTCTGTAGGTTTGATCTTTAGACTTAATAGAATAGTTGCAGTGCTAAAACTAAAGAGGCACTTTCATTTTCAAACATGTCTTTGCTGTTTGAACACATTTGGTGGGGTTGTGTGTGTGATGGGGGCGGGGGGTGGGGCTATGGAGGGTTGGGGTGTGTGCCTGAACTTACTTAGGTAACCTGAATACTGCATTCATCCTAAGGCACTTGTGGTGATGGTCTGCTTTCTGTTTAGGAGCTGGAGGCTTTGGTGAGCGACTGCGAAACAGAGAGATTCCGAACTGTACCAACGTCTGAAATCAGTGCCACCTACCAAAAACCTCTCTTTCTCGCCTTTTCAGTCCATTTATCCTCAGTCTTGTCTTTGTTCATTGGGAAGAATGTATTTATTTAAACTGTAAACTAAGTTTTAATGTGTGGAGAGTAACGGAATAGAGCTTACATTAGAATTAAAGTCCAGTAGTTCTGATAGATTACTGAAGAAACATGTTGTTCGACTGCGTCACTAACTGGTACACAGTTTAGGTCACTTTAGGTCATTTTACATAAAACTATATAACTCATCTTCTGCATGAGAACTGAGAGTTATTTGAAGCACTGTAAATGAAATTTTAGATCACTTTAGGGAGATGAGTGTCACACATTTGATTTCTGAGTCTAATATAAACAATCTGAACCTGAAAAGAATCGTTTTATTCATTTTAAATTTTCTCCTAAAGGATTTTAACCATCTATGTTGATAAAATACTGTAAAGGATACACAAAATGAATGCTTGTTGTTGGAAGCTATCAGCTGTAGAAGATTCTAGTTTCATCACCAGCATTGTGAATGTGTCTTTGTGCCTTTACGCTGTGGATCATTTGAATAAATTGTGCTGCTGTATATTTAATTTGTTTTATATTTAAGTTTATGATTATATACTGTAAATATTATACTGCATGAGTCATTGCTTCCTAAAGTCAGTAGCGCAGGTTTTCAATCCAACTGTGAATTTCACTGTTTCAGTCCTAATAAATGTATTTTTACATATAGATAACTTCCAGGGTGTGGAGCACTTTTTAAAAATCGAGACTGACACAAAGCATCTTTAAAAGAAGATTGAACTTGAGAAATTGTGTGTGTATTTAATATTCCATGTGACTATAAACATGTTTTTATGAAGTTTTAGAATGAATTCCTGAATGAACCCCGGCTGCTGTACCTGCAGTATTTCAGGTGAAGTTTCACGTTTGTGAGAGTTGCTAATACGCAAGTGCCAATAACCTTAAAGGCGTAATTCAGTTTAACATCTTCAGATTCTGTTTTCTTTATTGCACATTCAAAATGCTGTATTTTTAATGTACATATTTGTTGTTATTTAATTATTTGAACTTGAAGTGCTCAACTCAAGAAAAACAGATTTCAAACCAGAAGTAAACTGTTGCTACACATAGAAATTCTACATTATTTGAGTGGAAATCTGGATAACTGTTCAAAAACAACTATAATTTGATAAGGAAACTGGAAATGGTCTGGATTTTAATTCACTTTATACAATAATCATGTATTAATTCATCTAGAGCCTATCCCAACTCTTATTTGGTGGAAGGCAGGAAACACCCTGGACAGGCCACCAGTCCATAACAGTATCAAAATCATTAAAAGTTCATCTTCCAAAAAAAGACCAATAATTCATAGTCATATTATCACATTATAAATACAAACCAAATGTTCTTTAAATAACCGATTCTCATTTTAAACACATACATCTGTGCTGTGTTAATGTTAGCGAGTTAGCAAGGGACGGTTTCTGATCAGATGGTGTTCTTAGGGAAACATTTGAACTTCTGTATGAGCATTTCTACTGACCTGATTGTTTCTCATTACTGAGGTTTGTGTACATAGTGCCACATTTGAAGAGATATGCTAATGTCCCTTCTTAGCACAAACACCCTCCCTCACACTCTATAATTTTTTTTTTTACATATTTTTACACCGTCTTAAAACAATCAAGTCTATAAGTATGTGGAAAGGATTAGTGATGTTGTACATTACCACCCTAGATTTGAAATGAGTAGTCATGCAGAAAGGAGAATTGTAGATTTTCAACTTTATTCCAGTTCTGATACTACCTCCACCATGTTTCACAGATGATGTGGTGTGCTTCAGATCATGAGCCATCTCTGTCTTACCCTATACTCTTCCTCAATTAAGAGTTTTTATCCCATACAAATAAACATTACAGGAGTCCTGTGCTATAATCTTGTTCCAGTGGTGTATAAGACTGGGATTAATCCTACATGCCCTAGAACCCGGCCCTTTATATCTTATAGCAGCTTGTCTGATCCTACGGTTCCAAGTTGGTGTGTTTTACATGGAGGTGTGTGATCAGCTCTTTTCACCTGCAGGCACATCATCTAAATTCAGCGTGCATGTTTCTGTAGCTCCTGCACCTCCTTGGCAAAGAGAAGCATTAGGTCTATCACAGAAGCACCGAGTCAGATTCATGTTGAAGAGTGGACTGTGTTAGATTTGCAGTGTTTATCTGTCAGATCTTTAATTAGTGCAGGTTAGAACCCAAAGCTTTGCTTCTGATATAAAGAACAAACGTGTCCCTGAAACTGCTTCTATGTCCCTTAAATTCAGGGAATTTGGTGTGTATAAGAAGTTGAATCTGACGGTGTGTGTGTGTGTGTGTTGCCTCCTGCCTGTCGTGACTCACTGTGGCTGAAAGATATTTAACATTTCCAAAGGTCATCCTTCGTTCTCCGCCGTACAGAGATATCGATATAGGAGGGTCTATTTAAGACCGTATGAATGATTATTTAATACCGTATGAATGATTATAACACCTGTCTTCATTTCTTTGCGGCTCTACTGGAGACTCTCAGCCTGCCCAGCTTCACACACACGCACTCACACCTCTTAATGCTGCGCTCCAGTGTGATTTGATTGGCACAGATTTCCAGGATTTGATGAAAAGACCATGTGTTTCATTTTTTTCTGCCTAATCATTATTCATGACCTTTGGAAAAAATGCGAGGCATCGTCACCAAACTGTCAAAACAAATCATTAAGCAGTGGGAGGGCTGCAGTCGGACTGCGTGACCAGGGAACTGAAATGAAGATATTTTTGAGTTCACATGTGTATTCTATATGATTGTGGATTACTATATTATATGGAACTGCATTCTCACATGACTTTGAAGAATGAATCATGGTGTGTAAATGATGTAAACTGGTGAAGTATATACAGGTACATACAGTGGACACAACAGAAACAATACAAGCTCATTTTCCATGCCGTTCAAAACAGCTTCAGTCGACAGTTAAAGTGGCCTGACTGAACCTTTCAGCATTAGCTGCGTCTGCCTGATGGAAATGTGTGGACTTGATCATTAATACTCTCTTTGCAAAACTGTGTGTGTGCATGTTTACAACTTAGAATCTGACTGGAAAGGCTGGGAACACAGAGGGGGCTTCACTAAGTCTATATGGCAATGCTGGATGCTTGTAATGGCCAGAACTACTGCAGTCTTCCATTCACCAGTATTCTCTGATAAGGACAAGGGGTCTCATTTATACACAATTTAAAAGCTCCTGCAACCACCCATACAAATCTGAGATTTGTACAGAAATGCTTTTTTATATTTGTATATATTTATGGAAACTTGATCTCATTTATTAATTGAATTGTGTGGCTTAGTCCGTTTGCACAAAACTAAGCTGTAGCCATGCTCTAGCACATTCAGTTGTGGAGTGCTGCACTTGACTGCTCTGAAATCACTTGTTTTTCACCCTCCACTCCATCATTGTAACCGCTGTCATGTTCAACAGTAGGCGAAACCCCACACCTGCACTGAAGTAACTTAGATAGGCCATGTTAGGGTAATTTTTGGAGGTTAATTGTAGGAGCTGGTGAGATATGATCTCATTCACTCCTTCAGAGTGGGCTATTAGTGCTGGTTTAGCTTCTTCTAGAGCACTAGTGTAGAACAAAAAGTGGCCTGTACAAGGATATACACAGTCTTAGTGGGCTGACATCTTCTATGAGCTCAGTAGCATAGTGTCCTGTAGTCAATAAGAGCTTTAATTTTCCAAATTCTAAACATTTCTTGCAAAACTTTAGAACAGTAGAATGTGCTGGTGTTGACCAATTAGCCATTATAAACCAGAAGATGATAGACATATCTGTTCATCATCACAAACTTGTATGGTCACTGATCTATTTCCTGTTGGCCTTTTGTCTAAGTAGAGATGCTGGTAGATAATCCAGGGGCAACTTCAACTGTTGTGCCTAGAGATGCACCGATCCAGCTTTCCAGTTCCGAAACATAAACTTTGCGTATCTGTTGATGCCCGATATGGATCAGAGACCATTTTTGAAACCATAAACCATATGCGTCACCATGTTAGGGCGATGTAAAGCACCAGGACTAACAAACACTGCTTTACTAAGCTCACTCATACAGCTGACTCACTGGCTCGCCCTACGTTGTTCCTGTTCCTGTAAGGGTTCCTGCAGATCCAACTCCGGCCATTTGGGGGAGACAAAGGGCATCCATTGAGAGGAATGGTTTTGTTTGGTTTCGTTGAACATGCCAGTTTTTCCTCCTGCCAGCCTTTGTTTGTTTACCATTTGTAAGTTTGCCCTCCGCACACTGAGTCAACTCTGCTGGGGAACTGTTAGCTCACCTCGTAGCAGTGGTCTGTGATTACAGTGACCATGACAGTTCCCCGTTACATCTACAGGCACCCCACAAACAGGCTATTGACATCGTTAACTAGGGAGACTGGGGATTGGCCCCATAGAACAGTTTAACTATCCGATACCCGATGCAGCTAATATGACACATATTGATTCCAATCCTGATATCGGACCAGTGCATCCCTAGTTTTGTCACATCACAGTGGCTCTGAAACTATGGTGGACTGGTGGTTTAACTGGAGCTAACCTACTACGCTGGGGCATATTCCACACAGAGCGTGTTTAATAGAGATGGCCCTTCTCTTCTGGGTGGAGAAAACCCTGAGGAGGGAATGGTGGAGCAGTTGTCATCCCACCTGCCTCCACCTCACCCTCCCCCACCCCTGCCTAAAAACCTTAAAAACCTTAAAATAAGGAAAAGCTGCACATAGTCTTGTGTTATATTCGGGCTGTTAGTCCAATCGGTCACCCCATCCAAAGTTTTGTCTGTGGAGAGACAAGATCACCTTAGAGTGTCAGAAAATAACCGGGCCAGTGCACATGCCTAAAACAGATGAACACTGGAGCATAAACCCTGGGACTCTCTGGATTTCCATCATATTTATCTGGGAGAACAGTCTGCAGAACAGGTGAATCTGCAGGGGGAGTCGGAAAAATCTGCCTGACCCCACCGAGCTGACAGGAGTGGAAACTGAACAAGCTCCAACGAAGTAGCTCACCTGGGCAGAACAGTGCTGAGTGGCCTGACGTCTTCGGATTAACAGTAATCTTAGAGGGATCGGGTGACATACTTTTTAACACAGACTGGAGATTTGAATATACACACAGATCTGTAATTATGAATCCACAGTTCATGTAGAGCAAAACCGGAAAAACAGTGTAGCACAAATGTTTCTGCTGAAAACACACAACATAAAACCACATGATCGCAAAAAGAGAGGCGAGATGCAACTGGATAAGCTGGACAGGCAAGCAGGGTCGGGGAGGAGCTGGACTCTGTGGTGAAAGTGGCAGAGAAGAGGACACTGCCCCAACTGTTGTCCATTATGGATGATGATGGGCACCCACTGCACACCATCATCATGGACAAAAGGAGCAAGTTCAGTAGCAGGTTACTGTCACAGAGCTGCTCCACGGACAGACTCAGGAGATCCTTTGTCCCAAAAGCCATCAGGCTCTTCAACTTCTCTCAGTGTGGCCGGAAGATTTACTGGCCGGAAGATTTACTGATTTATACTTTACCGTATGTCCTATACATCTAAACTCCTGGACGCTTTACCTAAATACCAATATATGCACATGTTTATTATGTTTATTCAGAAATTATCTATCTATCTATCTATCTATCTATCTATCTATCTATCTATCTATTTATCTATCTACCTATTTATCTATCTATCTATCTGTCTGTCTATCTATCTATCTATCTATCTATCTATCTATCTATCTATCTACCTATTTATCTATCTATCTATCTGTCTGTCTATCTATCTATCTATCTATCTATCTATCTATCTATCTATCTATCTACCTATTTATCTATCTATCTATCTGTCTGTCTATCTATCTATCTATCTATCTATCTATCTATCTATCTGTCTGTCTGTCTGTCTGTCTGTCTGTCTGTCTGTCTGTCTGTCTGTCTGTCTGTCTGTCTATCTATCTGTCTGTCTGTCTGTCTGTCTGTCTATCTATCTATCTATCTATATGTCTGTCTATCTATCTATCTATCTATCCATCTATCTATCTATCTACTTATCTACTTATCTATCTATCTATCTGTGTGGTGCAGATCAGTGATGCTCAATCCTGAAGAATTCCCAATCCACCACACATGGCTCTGATATACAGGTTTATATGTTAGATTGCAGTTGGAGCTGCAAGATGTCAGATCTCCAGATCCAGAACTGGGAACCACTGATCCAGGTACCGACAGGTGACCAGCTACAGGTGTGTGAGCACTGATAGGTCCAGTCTCATATGTTAAAGGTGTGTGGCATGAAAACGCACTGCTGTTTAACATTATTTACAGGCTTCGTGTGTTTGTTTCATTTAGTGTTTTGGTTATTTCTTCTGTTCACGGCACATGGAGTTGTGGATTCATATGAACTTCAACAAGACCTTTTGTAACTCTTTAACTTATTTGTCGTACTGGTGAGTCTAAGAGAGACCTACTGCCTGCTGGTTCAGTCTCAAAACCCAGGCAGTTATGTGCAGTGGCACTTAATAAGAGAATAAACACAGAACCTTTAGAACATGTAAGCACAGCATGATCCACCATGTGCTGTTATTGAGCTACGGGAGCGTTCACAGCAGGGTTCATTCTACCAGGTGGAACAGACTTGGAATATGACAGCTTCCTGCAGGTAAAAAGACGTATTCCAGCTAATTCTGATCACACTAATCATGTCTACCTGTCACTGTTTTCACTGCTGCAAAATCACGCAGCGAGATTTATCTCCGAAAATCACTGACAACAAAGTTCAGTTAAAGAAAATAGTCCAGGGAAAATGAGATTTGGTGGTATGCTAAGGCCTGAACACCAGCAATGTACTGAAGGGGTTTCCTAGTTACCAGACAAGCACTGCTGCTGATAGTGATGATGACTAGGATGAAGATTGTGTTGACTATGGTGGTAATGATTGTGATGGCGATAGTGATATTGATGGTGAAGGTGATGACAATGATCATGGTGGTTTCGATGACAGTAATGATAGTGATAGTGATAGTGATAGTGATATAGATGGTGAAGGTAATAAAGATGATCGTGGTGGCTACAATAATAGTGATGGTGATGATAGTGATGGTGATCATAGTGATAGCGGTTATGGTGTTGTAATAATGTGGTGATGATGTAATAAGGTATTAATGATTGCGAATGTGCTGGTGTTGGTAATTGGTGATTGTGGTCGGTAAGGTAATGGCAGTGATGGTATTGATGGTAGTGATGATGACGGCGATCAGGACCAGTTACCAGTCCTCATCCTGAAGTAGTGTAGTAAGTTTTATGATGGAGATGACAGAGTGATGAGTGTCCTCAACGTCCGACATCATACACACACACACACACACACACATCCGTGCTCGATGAGTAATGATAGTGTCTGCTGACCCGTATGAGGGTCAGTACATCAATTACAGATTCTAATAAAGCAGCAGACACTTCTCACACACACAGACGCAAACACACACAGAGTCAGCGCTCACATAAGAGTGTGTGTGTGGGTGTGTGTGTGTGTGTGAACTGAACTGTTCACTAGAACTTTATTCTGCATGTGATTATCTTCAGAACTCTCACTTGATGTTTTTAATCATTTTGATATTTATATATTAATTACAAAAAAAACTAGCAGAATAAAATATAACATTTCATGCCCTGTAAGTTGATAACATTACCAAAAGTTCAAAAGGTGAACATCCTACTCCACAGCTGTGCACACTCACATAGGAACACACTGACAACACTGCCATTATTCAGAACATGAATTTAAATTGTGAAACTGTAGTTTTAAATAAATAAAGAGCTGTTATTAATGAGTTTATTATTAATGACTTTATTATTAATGAATTTATTTTTGATGCTTTGTGATGATCAGAAGCTAAAACTAAAGATGATCTGCACTCTGTACAATGTGAATGTGTGTGTGTGTGTGTGTGAGGTAGAGTGTGTGTGTGTGTGAGAGACAGAGTGTGTGTGTTAGAGAGAGAAAGTGGCCGTGTGTGGTAAGTGTGACTCATCGGTTAACACCACTACACCCCACCCCCATGTAGGAGACAGGGGTTCGAATCTAGGCAGCAAATGCTGAGGTAAATCAATACGAGTCCTTGGGCAAGATTCCTAATACTGTACCGGCCAACCTGTAAAACAAATGACCTTGTAAGTCACCCTGGATAAGAGCGTCATGTAAATGTGTGAGTGCGTGAGAGAGAGATTGTGTGAGTGTGTATAACTCCAGTATTTGAGTAAAACTAGAGCTGTTCTTTATTTATCGCTATATATGATATAGCTCCAGCAGGCTCTCTACACTCAACACTCTCCCAGTGTAGGGCCCCACAAATTACACAAGGGCCCTGCATCCCCCACAAGTTCATCTTTAGTTAGAAGCTGAAACAGGACTGCTGAACAGCAATCAGCTCAACTTGTGTTCTCTCTTCTCCAAGTTCAGTGTCAGCAAAAAATGTTATACGTCAATTAATTACACTATTAACACTAACGAGCAGCGGTGGCGGTTCATATCATCCAAAGATTCAGACAGTTGTCGATCAGTATGGTAATTTTCAGGTCCTCAGACAGCACTGCATTAAAAACAGGCATGATCATGTATGGGAAATTACTGCATGTGCTCAGAAACACTTCCAGAAATCACTGTCTGTAAATATAGTTTAATGTGCATGAGCGATATCATACATGAAGAATCCATGTGTCAGTCCAGTTCAGCTCAGGGCCAAAGCTCATTTAAAATGGACTCAGGCAAAACAAGAAACTGTTCTGTAGTCAGATAAATCTAAATTTGAAATTCTGTTTGGAAACCACTGGTGACGTGTCCTGCAGACTCAAGAGGAGACGGACCATCCAGCTTGTTATCAGTTCCAAAGCCTGCATCTCTGACGTTGCATTAGTACCTATGATGTGGTAAGCTTACACATCTGGAAAGCACTATCAATGCTAAACAGTATATTGAGGTTTTGGAACAACATCTGCTCCCATCCAAACAACATCTCTCTTAGGATAGACTTTGTATATGTCAGCAGGACAATGCTAAACCACGTACCGCATCCATCACAAAAGCATGGCTTCACAAGTGCTGAACTGGCCTGCCTGCAGTCCAGACCTTTCCCTGATAGACCCAGGAGCAGCTAGAATCCTACATCAGACAAGATTGGGACAGCATTCATCTCCCAAAACTCCAGCTATTGGTCTCCTCAACTAATACAGTGGGTAAAAGAGGAGGGGACGTTACACCATGGTAGACAGGGCCCTGTGCCAACTTTTTTGAGATGAGTTGCTGATATGAAGTGTAAATGAATTAAGAATTTTCATGAAATGGTAAAATGTCTCACTTTCAGTATCTGGTATAAGCTCTATGATCTATTGTCCAATTTACCTCTATTTATATTTAAATGTTTAACACAGAACCCTAACTTTTTTGGCATTGGGGTTGTGTTTATTTTTAAAAACTGTTCTGCAACTACTGAGCCTTCAACACCAACTGCTGTTCAACACACTGTGTTACACCCTCAGTGCTGTAGCTATAGAGCCTGCAGCGCCACCTGCTGTTAAACAGGATATATTACACGTTCCTGAGGCTGCAGTTAAACATTGTATTACACCCTCGATGTTGTAGTTACTGAACCTACAGTGCCACCTCATGTTAAACATGCTGTATTATTACACCCCTAGGTTCTGTAGTTACTGAACCTGCCGTTTAACCTGAGCCTGTAGCCCAGCATGCTTTTAAACACACTGTGTTACACCACTTCCAGTGATGTAGTTACTGAGCCTGCAGTGCCACCTGCTGTAAAACACAATATATTACACAATCCGTGTAGTAGCTCCAAAGCTTGCAGGTACACGCACTGTATTACACACCTCAGTTCTCTAGTAACTCAGCTTGCAGCCCCATCTTCTGTTAAACAGAGTATATTACACCGTCCTTTGCATTAGTTAATGAGTACATGCATTAGTCTGCACCGTCCCCTACTTACACACACTGTATTACGCCCCTCAGTGCTTTAGTCACTAAGCCTGTAGGACCACCTGCTGTTAAAGACACTATTACACCCTCAGTGCTGTAGTTCCTCAGCCTCCTTTGCCACCTGCTGTTAAAAACACTATTACACCTTGAGCGCTGTAGTTCCCGAGCCTGCCGTGCCACCTGCTGTTAAACAAACTGTATTACACTCCTCAGTGCTGTAGGTACTGAGCCTGCAGTGCCACCTGCTGTTTAACAGACTGTATTACACTCCTCAGCGCTGTAGTTCCAGAGCCTTCAGTGCCACCTGCTGTTAAACAGACTGTATTACACTCCTCAGCACTGTAGTTCCAGAGCCTTCAGTGGCGCTTGCTGTTAAACACAACATATTACACAATCAGTGCTGTAGTTTCTGAGCCTGCAATTAAGCACTCTGTATTACTGTAGTTATTGAGCATGCACTCCATGCTTTCAGTGAGTCACTGAGAACACAGAAGACTGAAGGACTTGATTCTGTAGCTAAACTGAAATTGGTTTAGATTACTAACAAGCATTTATTTTAAGCATGCTGGCCAAAGATGGACAGCCTTTCTACAGAAGGCTCATGATTCTCATGTGGTAACACATACACACACACACACACGCAGACACACAAACACACTGTGCATGTTTGTGTATGTGTAAGAGTAAGACTGAGAGAGCGAGAACAAGTCTCGTCCTTTCTGTTTTTAAGTCTGGAAACATTTCCCATAGTGCAACCTAGTGCTCCTAGACTATTGAGGTCAGATAAACATCCGCTCTTTCACAAACTCTGAACCAGCAGTAGCAAAGTGTGTGGGGGAGGAAGTGTGTGTGGGCTGTTTACTCACACAAACACAAACACACACACTCATATAAACTGTCCTGATCTTCTTTTTTTGCCCTGAGTTATACTAAGCGCTGGACTCTGCTGACCCCTGTTGGCTATTTGAGAGTTACAAAGCAGTTACATAACAGCAGAACACACATCTCTACATCTCTACACACACTCCTTTACATCTCCACACACACTCCTTTACATCTCCACACACACTCCTTTACATCTCTATACACACTTCACTACATCGCTGTACACTCCTCTACATCTCTACACACTCCTCTACATCTCTATACACACTCCTCTACATCTCTACACACTCCTTTACATCTCTATACACACTCCTCTACATCTCTACACACTCCTCTACATCTCTATACACACTCCTCTACATCTCTACACACTCCTCTACATCTCTATACACACTCCTTTACATCTCCACACACACTCCTTTACATCTCTATACACACTTCACTACATCGCTGTACACTCCTTTACATCTCTACACACACTCCGCTACATCTCTACACACACTCCTCTAGATTTCTACACACTCCTTTACATCTCCACACACACTCCTCTACATTTCTGCACCCTCCTTTACATCTCTACATACACTCCACTACATCGCTATACACTCCTTTACATCTCTATACACACTCCTCTACATCTCTACACACACTCCTCTACATCCCTAAACAAACCCCTTTACATCTCTACACACACTCCGCTACATCTCTACACACACTCCTCTAGATTTCTACACTCCTTTACATCTCCACACACACTCCTCTACATTTCTGCACCCACTCCGCTCTCACATCTCACAACATACACTCCACTACATCGCTATACACTCCTTTACATTTCTACACACACTCCTTTACATCTCTACACAACACATCCTCTACATCCTCTATACAACACTCTCTCGACATCCGCTAAACAAGTCACCACCTTACATCTCTACATGCACTCATCTACATCTCTGCACACACCTTTACATCTCTACGTACATTCTTCTACAACTCTACACACTCTTTACATCCTTACATACACTCCTCTACATCTCTAAACACTCTTTCACATCTCTACATACACTCCTCTACATCTCTATACACACTCCTCTACATCTCTACATACACTCCTCTACATCTCTACACACTCCTCTACATCTCTAAACACTCTTTCACATCTCTACCTTACATAGCTCTACATCCCTTTAAATAACACACTCCTCTACATCTCTACATACACTCCTCTACATCTCTACACACTCCTCTACATCTCTAAACACTCTTTCACATCTCTACATACACTCCTCTACATCTCTATACACACTCCTCTACATCTCTACATACACTCCTCTACATCTCTACACACTCCTCTACATCTCTACATACACTCCTCTACATCTCCTATTACACCTCCTACTGCTACATCTCTAAATACCACAGTATACCTCTACATCTCTACATACACTCCTCTACATCTCTACATAGTCCTTTACATCTCTTCAAGCACATCTTTACATCTCTGCACACTCTTTTTCATCTCCATACACACTCCTCTACATCTCTACACACTCCTTCACAACTCGACATACACTCCTCTACATCTCTGTACACTCCTTTACATCTCTATACACACTCCTCATCTCTACACACTCCTTTACATCTCTATACACACTCTTCTACATCTCTACACAGAACTCCTCTTTACAATCTCTACATACACTCCTTACATCCTCTACACACTCCTCTACATCTCTACATACACTACTTCTACATCATCTACATACACTACTTAACATCTCTTACACACTCCTTTACATCTCCTCATACATCTCTACATCTATTACACTCCTTATACATCTCGCCATGAGTAAGCCCTACATCTCTTCAAGCACATCTTTACATCTCTGCACACTCTTTTTCATCTCCATACACACTCCTCTACATCTCTACACACTCCTTCACAACTCGACATACACTCCTCTACATCTCTGCACACTCCTTTACATCTCTATACACACTAGATCCACCATCTCTACAACCACTCCTCTTACATGTCTCCCATACACACCCTAATCACCACATCTCTACACACTCCATTACATCTCTACATACACTCCTTCTACATCTCTACACACAGATTTCCCTTTTCACATACACCATTGCCACTCTCTACATGCTACGCCCTTTACATCTCTCTGCACACTCCTTTACATCTCTGCACACTCCTTTACATCTCTACACACTCCTCTACATCTCTGCACACTCCTTTACATCTCTATACACACTCTTCTACATCTCTACACACTCCTTTACATCGCTACATGCACTCCTCCACATCTCTACACACTCCTTTACATCTCTACATACACTCCTCTACATCTCTACATACACTCCTCTACATCTCTACATACACTCCTCTACATCTCTATACACACTCCTCTACATCTCTACATACACTCCTCTACATCTCTATACACACTACTCTACATCTCTACATACACTCCGCTACATCTCTACATACACTCCTCTACATCTCTACATAGTCCTTTACATCTCTTCAAGCACATCTTTACATCTCTGCACACTCTTTTTCATCTCCATACACACTCCTCTACATCTCTACACACTCCGGTTAACACACTCCTTCACAAAACGAAACAGCCATCTCTACACACACTCCTCTACATCTCTGCACACTCCTTTACATCTCTATACACACTCCTCATCTCTACACACTCCTTTACATCTCTATACACACTCTTCTACATCTCTACACACTCCTTTACATCTCTACATACACTACTTTACATCTCTACATACACTCTTCTACATCTCTACACACTCCTTTACATCTCTACATACACTCCTCTCCATCTCTACACACTCCTTTTCATCTCTACGTACACACTTCTACAACTCTACACACTCCTCTACATCTCTGCACACTCCTTTACATCTCTATACACACTCCTCATCTCTACACACTCCTTTACATCTCTATACACACTCTTCTACATCTCTACACACTCCTTTACATCTCTACATACACTCCTCTACATCTCTACACACTCCTTTTCATCTCTACGTACACACTTCTACAACTCTACACACTCCTCTACATCTCTGCACACTCCTTTACATCTCTACACACTCCTCTACATCTCTGCACACTCCTTTACATCTCTACATACACTCCTCTACATCTCTACACACTCCTTTACATCTCTAAATACACTACTTTACATCTCTACACACTCCTTTACATCTCTACACACTCCTCTACATCTCTACACACTCCTTTACATCTCTAAATACACTACTTTACATCTCTACACACTCCTTTACATCTCTTCATACACTCCTCTACATCTCTGCACACTCCTCTACATCTCTACACACACTCATTTACATCTCTATACACGCTCATGTACATTTCTACACACTCCTTTACATCTCTGTAAGCACATATTTACATCTCTGCACACTCCTTTTCATCTTCATACACACTCCTCTACATCTCCTCTACATCTCTACACACTCCTTCACATCTCTACATACACTCCTCTACATCTCTATACACACTACTCTACATCTCTACACACTCCTTTACATCTCTACATACACTCCGCTACATCTCTACATACACTCCTCTACATCTCTACTACACCTTTACTCCAACATCCTACACATTCTTCCACATCTCTACCACACTCCTTTTTACATCTCTCATCATAGTCACATTCTACATCTCTAAAAGCTCCATCTTTACATCTTTACACACACTCCTCTACATCTCTACATTACACTCCTACTCTACATCTCCTACACATACACTCCTCTACTCTTACACACTCTAGCATACAGTCTCCTATACATCTCCATACACACTCCTCTACATCTTTATATACACTCCTCTACATCTCTACACACTCCTCTACATCTCTGCACACTCCATTACATCTCTACATGCACTCCTCTACATCTCTATACACTCCTCTACATCTCTACACACTCCTCTACATCTCTGCACACTCCATTACATCTCTACATGCACTCCTCTACATCTCTACACACTCCTCTACATCTCTGCACACACTTTTACATCTCTATGTACACTCTTCTACAACTCTACACACTCCTTTACATCTTCACATACACTCCTCTACATTTCTACACATTCCTCCACATCTTTACACACACTCCTCTACATCTCTACATAGTCCATTACATCTCTATAAGCACATCTTTACATCTCTACACACTTGTTTACATCTCTACACACTCCTCTTCATCTCTACACACTTGTCTACATCTCTATACACACTCCTCTACATCTCTACACACTCCTTTACATCTCTACTCCCTCAGTTACATCTCTACACACTCCTTTACATCTCTACTCCCTCAGTTACATCTCTACACACTCCTTTACATCTCTACTCCCTCAGTTACATCTCTACACACTCCTTTACATCTCTACATACACTACTTTACATCTCTACATACACTCCTCTACATCTCTACACACACTCCTCTACATCTCTACACACTCCTTTACATCTCTACATACACTCCTCTCCATCACTACACACTCCTTTTCATCTCTACGTACACACTTCTACAACTCTACACACACCGTATATGTGTGTAACTGTATATAGAAGAAAAAATTTCAACAGCACTTCCTAACTTAGTATGTGTGTTTATCAGTGTGTGTGTGTGTGTGAAGATAAGTGTGTGTTTTACCCCCTTAAACAATGAATAACCCACATTACCCACAATCCCCAACTCCCATATCACCTGACCTCAGCATGGTGGAGCAGAGGAAGAGGATCACACGCACACTGCAGAGTCTGGTAACATGCAAGGAAGTTAGATGATGAACTTGGAACATTTCTTCTACAGTGGTAAAGACTGAAGAGGACAGAGGAGGAAGGACTCTGCATTTCCCTCTTTGTCATGATAGGAGGGGACAACACAATTTCTACTCATATGTGCCCCCCTATTGTCTGGATTATGAATTGCTATAACTTTTGTAAAGGCCACAGTTTATGTTTAATATTTGTCTCCAGTGCAGTAAAGAGTATTTGTGTAGAAGTGAGTCTCTGCAAAGGATGTAGGACTTATTTACATTAAACATCAACATACAACTGTGTTAATACACAGGGACAGATGTTCATATGACTGCAGATCCAGCGTTATCTGAATGACCACAATGTGTTTTTAACATTGGATTTACAGAGACTGCAGATTATCAGGCAAACTATACATAGCCACGCTTATTAACTTCACATAGCCCTGCCCACTAACTGCTTGCTTATGATGCCTCAGAGATGCATTTTATTTCCCACTTGTTCAGGCAGTAAATAACTGTACTACATGTAAAACATATTCAATTAATATTAGGTGCATTACACTACACCCCACCCAAAACTACCATTACAAATTCTGAGAAATGCACTTAAAACACTCAACAACTTAGTCCTGAACTATCACTAAGCATTGGCCTAAATTCCTGGTGTTTGTGAAAAGGCTGTGCTTCTGGAAGAGAATGTGTTTTTGCAGGTTTAGAAGATCATCTTGTGTTTGTGGGTGGAAACAGTCAATCACATGACTATCTTACAAATCACACACACATATTCACAGTGCTCTCCCACGCAGAGACCACCTCTTAGGCCCACCCCCTAACCAACCCCTCCCTCCCCACTCGCGGCAGTCAGATGCTCTCTGTGTGCTGGCTGTAGCAGTGTGTGCAGTAGCGAGACGGGGACAGAGCAGAGTGGTAAGTTCAACACACAAAACACAGACATAACTCCCAGATCATACTCAGCTGTGTGTGGTGTGTAGTGTGTGCTGTTTGTCAGACTTGAAACGGGAATGTAAATGTCCATCTGTATCTGATGAGTATAGATGAAAATTGTTGAGAAAAGTATTAATGAGCATTGGTTAATATTGATGAGTACTGGTGAATATTGATGAGTATTTTTGAGTATTGCTAAACATTGATGAGTATTGGTAAGCATTGTGAGTGTAGATGAGTATTGGTCAATATTGATGCATATTGGTAAGTACTAATGAGTATTGGTAAGCACTGATGAGTATTGTTGAGCATTGCTGAGTATTGGTGCGTACTGGTGATCATTGACAAGTATTGGTAAATATTGATGTGTATTGAGCATCGATTAGTACTGATGATTATTGGTGAATACTGGGGATCATTGATGAGTATTGGTGAAAATAGATCAGTATTGGTGATCGTTGATGCTTATTGGTGAATATAGATGAGTATTGGTGAGTATTGTTGAGTATTAGTAAGTATTGGTGAGTGTAAATGAGTATTGATAAGTACTGATGATTATTGGTGAATACTGGGGATCATTGATGAGTGTTGGTGAAAAAAGATCAGTATTGGTGATCGTTGATGCTTACTGGTGAATATAGATGAGTATTGGTGAGTATTGTTGAGTATTAGTAAGTATTGGTGAGTGTAAATGAATATTGGTGAGCACTGATAAGTACTGATGAGCCTTGGTGAGTATAGTATAGTAAGTATTGGTGAGTGTAGATGAGGATCGGTGAGTATTGTTGCATAATAGTAAGTATTGATGAGTGTCGATGAGTATTTATAAGTATTGTTGAGTATTCCTAAGTATTGGTGAGTGTAGATGAGTATTGGCGAGTACTGATGAGTATTGGTGAGTATTTGTGAGTATTAGTGAGTATTGGTAAGTGTAGATGAGTATTGTTGAGTATTAGTAAGTATTGGTGGTGTGGATGAGTATTGGTGAGTACTGATAAGTGCTGATGAGCATCGGGTCCATATGATGAGAAAGTGCTGGATGTGATTTGTTACTGATCTCTCCTAATAGCTCGCTCACAGTGTGCTGTGATGTTACTAGCAGTGTATATCTGTCTCAGGGCTTTCATAGAGTCAAAGCATAGTTTCAGCATCACAGAAACCTCATCATCATCATCCTTTTCTGTTTAATCAGCTCATTTTAAAGCTCAGTAGACATTAAAGAACTAATGCTGGTTTGGTGTGTAGACTGTGAATAATAAGTGGTTTTGTGTGCTTGCTGATGTAAACTCTTGAGACTGTATGTGTGCGTTTGTCCTTGCTGATGTAAACTCTTAAAACTGTGTGTGTGTGCGTGTGTGCGCGTGTGTTTGTGTGTGTGTTACCGTATATGGAAGAAAAAATCCCAACAGCACTTCCTAACTCAGTATGTGTGTGTGTTTATCAGTGTGTGTGTGTAAGGATGAATGTGAGCAGGGCAGACTCGCGTGCTTCACCCCCCCGCAGCCTGGAGCTTAAGCACAACTCTAACTCAGAAAAACTGCACTACCCACAACCCCCCACTGCCATATCACCTGACCTCAGGCAGGACATCAGCATGGTGGAGCAGAGGAAGAGGGTCACACACACACTGCAGAGTCCGGTAACACGCACACACACACACTTGTGAGGAAAGTCAGTTGGGAGTTTCTAGCTGTACGTTTAAGGCTGTTTATTCTGAATCAGCAAGAAATTGATCTCATCCAGTTTACTTTAAAACTGGAGCACTTTTTACACAGATGCATCACCACTCTGACCAGAGCTACACTACAACTGATTATGGCTAAGCTTCTGATTAATTGGAGCTAAACCTCTGACCAGTTTGGGCTACACTTCTGACCAGTTAGGGCTAAGCTTCTTACCTATTAGGGTTAAGATTCTGACCAATCAGGGCTGAATTTGTTTTACAGATCAGGGCCAAGCTTCTGACATATCAGAGCTAAGCTTCTGAACAATCACGGCTAAGGTCCTGACCAATTCAAACTGAGCTTCTGACTATCAGTGACAAGCTTCTAATTTAAAGACAGGCTTCAGACCAATCAGGGTTAAGCTTCTGACCAATCATCAAAGGACTGGTGATGGAGCGGTCTCTCTTTCTCCTGTCTCTCTCCCTCTCTCCCTTTCTCTTTCTCTCTCTCTCTCTCTCTCTGTCTGTCTGTCTTTCTGTCTCTCCCAAATCTCTCTCTCTCTCTGTCTCCCCCGTCTCTTTCTGTCTTTCCCTCTCTCTCCCCACTCTCTCTGTCTCTCTTTCTCTGTCTCTTTCTCTCTTTCTCTCTGTCTCTCTCCATATTTCTGCATGTTAAAGAAACCCACGCTTGTGTTCGATTGCATAACAACCAACAAGTGGAGAACATCACCATGGTAACAGAGCAGAAGGAGTTAGAGTGCTGGCTGTTTCCCAGATGAGCAGAAGCGGAGGAGGGAACTCAGTCCGGCATTAGATCCAAAACACAGCCTCCAGTAAAGATTACAGCAAAATCAAAATCATTCAGGTAGAAATAAAAACTAAACCCAACCAAACATCAAAACTGAGGTTCAGGAACTCCTGGAGAACCAAGTTGCCTTCTAGAACATCCAGCATGATCAGCATAGAAACTACAGCACTGAATGTGTGAAACTGGCTTTACCCCCACAAACTTGTAACTCCACAACCTCACAACAATACACCTCTACAACATCACATCACACTTCCACAGCCTCAAAACATCACACCTTTAGAACCTTACACCTCCACACCTCTACAACCTAACACCTCCACATCACATCATACTTCCACAACCTCAAAACATTACACCTCTACATCACACATGCACAGCCTCAACACATCACAACGCTCAACCTCACACCTCCACACCTGTACAACATCACACTTCCACAACTTCAAACCATCACACCTCTACAACCTCACATCACACTTCCACAACTTTACACCTCTACAACCTCACACCTCCACAACATCACATCACACTTCCACAACTCCACATCACACCTCTACAACCTCACAACATCACATCACACTTCCACAACTTTACATCACACCTCTACAACCTCACATCACACTTCCACAACTTCAAACCATCACACCTCTACAACCTCACATCACACTTCCACAACTTTACACCTCTACAACCTCACACCTCCACAACATCACATCACACTTCCACAACTCCACATCACACCTCTACTACCTCACACCTCCACAACATCACATCACACTTCCACAACTCCACATCACACCTCTACAACCTCACAACATCACATCACACTTACACAACTTTACATCACACCTCTACAATCTCACACCTCCACAACATCACATCACACTTCCAAAACCTCAAAACATCACACCTCCACATTACACCGCACTTCCACAACTTCACATCACACCTCTACAACATCACATCACACTTCCACAGCCTCAAAACATCACACCTCCACATCACATCGCACTTCCACAACTTCACATCACACTTCCACAACTTCAAACTATCACACATCTACAACCCCACACCTCCACATCACATCACACTTCCACAAATTCACAAAATCACACCTCTACAGCCTCACACCTCCACATCACACTTCCACAACTTCACAACATCACACCTCTACAACCCCACACCTCCACATCACATCACACTTCCACAACTTCAAACTATCACACCTCTACAACCCCACACCTCCACATCACATCACACTTCTAAAACCTCAAAACATCACACCTCCACATCACATCACACTTCCACAACTTCACATCCCACCTCTACAACCTTACAACTCTACATCACATCACACTTCCACAACTTCAAACTATCACACCTCTACATCACACCTCCACATCACACTTCCACAACTTCACATCCCACCTCTACAACCTCACACCTCCACATCACATCACACTTCCACAACTTCACATCCCACCTCTACAACCTTACAACTCTACATCACGTCACACTTCCACAGCCGCAAAACATCACACCTTTAGAACCTCACACCTCTACAGCTTCACACCTCCACATCACATCATACTTCCACAACCTCAAAACATTACACCTCTTCTACACTTCTACCACTTCACAAATCCACAACTCCACACCTACACAACCTCACAAGTTCATACTCTCCATAACTCCAAAATAGCCAAACATCACACCTCCACAATCTTATAGTTCCAAACCTTATAACTTCACAACCTCACATCACACCCCAACAACGTCCAAACCTTACTTTAGAAATCCGCAACCTCACAAGTTTATACCAAGTTTGTGTGTGTGCCTTAGGACTTCAAGGATGAGTTGGAGTGTTTGGTAAAGGAGCAGAGTGCTAAAGGTGGTGGGATATTCACACTGAACCACATTGCTGACCTCATCCTCAACAACACACTCACACACTCTTCAGCATCCAGCTCCAATGGTGAGTACATACACCCCCCTCACACATTTCACACTAATTAAATACTAATTTAACAAGGGAAAAATCGATCATTACAAACCACCAGGACAGCTCAGGAACCTGAACAGAAGCCTGTGCTTCCTGTGTTGTGTAGCTTGTCAGCTTCTATTTGCTGTTCAGGCTAAGGGCAGCCTGTTTAACATTTCTGCATTCCGGTTTTCTTTTTTTCTAAGACTCTGAACACTGTAGGAAATCCTGCCTGTCTGTCAAATCAGAATATTATGACCATCCCTGGTTTGGAATGAACTCGGTCTGGGATGTCATAGATGTCACATGACAGGGTTTGCTGCACATATAAATAAGTAAGCACGCCAGTCAATTGTATCATCTGGTAAAGGGTGGTAACATCTTGTAAAATCATTTTGTGGCATGTCCTAGATTGACAGTGTACTGAGAATTAAGATCTCACACACTCAGAAGTGCCTACCACAGGCATAACAGTGGTGCCCTACGGATCACTGATGCCAGAGAGGAAAGATGACTCCAGCGAGTGGTACAGAGCAACCAACATGGGGCAGTTAACCTCTATTAGGACACCAAGGAAAGTGTCAGGGATCTTTGTACTTACCTAAAAATTACCTGCTTATTTTACAGTTCTTTATGTATAATAAGAGAGCAGAGATAGTCATTGTCTCATCTATTCCTGGGTAACAGTACGTGTCTACAGGTGGGCTTCTATCTATCTATCTATCTATCTATCTATCTATCTAGAAACAAGTGAATTAGTATTTTTACAGCCTTGATACCAGATAATTACAGCAGAACTAATTTACTGATTTTGGGTTAATGACTCTAATATTATACTTTATATACAAACCGGATTCCAAAGAAGTTGGGACACTAAACAAATTGAGAATAAAAACTGAATGCAATGATGTGGAGGTGCCAACATCTAATATTTTATTCAGAATAGAACACAAATCACAGATCAAAAGTTTAAACTGAGAGAATGTATCATTTTAAGGGAAAAATATGTTGATTCAAAATTTCATGGCGTCAACACATCCCAAAAAAGTTGGGACAAGTAGCAATAAGTGGATGGAAAAAGGAAATTGAGCATATAACGAACAGCTGGAAGACCAATTAACACTAATTAGGTCAATTGACAACATGATAACATAAAAAGAGCTTCTCAGAGTGTCAGTGTCTCTCTGAAGCCAAGATGGTAAGAGGATCACCGATTCCACCATTGTTGTGCAGAAAGATAGTGCAGCAATACCAGAATGGTGTTACCCAGCGTAAAATAGCAAAGACTTTTAAGTTATCATCATCAGCCGTGCATAACTTAAAAGTCTTTGCTATTTTACGCTGGGTAACACCATTCTGGTATTGCTGCACTAAGATTCAGAGAATCTGGAACAATCGCTGTGCGTAAGGGTCAAGGCCGTAAAACTCTACTGGATGCTCGTGATCTCCGGGCCCTTAAACGTCACTGCACCTCAAACAGGAATGCCACTGTCACGGAAATAACAGAATGGGCTCAGGAATACTTCCAGAAAGCATTGTCAGTGAACACAATCCACCGTGCCATCCGCCGTTGCCAGCTGAAACTCTACAGTGCAAAAAGGAAGCCGTTTCTAAGCAAGCTCCACAAGCTCAGATGTTTGCACTGGGCCAGGGGTCTTTTAAAATGGAGTGTGGCAAAATGGAAGACTGTTCTGTGCTCAGATGAGTCACGATTTGAAGTTCTTTATGGAACACTGGGACGCCATGTCATCCGGACCAGAGAGGACAAGGATAACCCAAGTTGTTATCAACGCTCCGTTCAGAAGCCTGCATCACTGATGGTATGGGGTTGCATGAGTGCTTGTGGCATGGGCAGCTTGCATGTCTGGAAAGGCACCATTAATGCAGAGAACTATGTTCAGGTTCTAGAACAACATATGCTCCCATCTAGACGTCATCTCTTTCAGGGAAGATCCTGCATTTTTCAACAAGATAATGCCAGACCACATTCTGCAGCAATCACAACATCATGGCTACGTAGGAGAAGGATCCGGGTACTGAAATGGCCAGCCTGCAGTCCAGATCTTTCACCTATAGAGAACATTTGGTGCATCATAAAGAGGAAGGTGCGACAAAGAAGGCCCAAGACGATTGAACAGTTAGAGGCCTGTATTAGACATGAATGGGAGAGCAATCCTATTTCTAAACTTGAGAGACTGGTCTCCCCTTAAAATGATACAGTCTCTCAGTTTAAACTTTTGATCTGTGATTTGTGTTCTATTCTGAATAAAATATTAGATGTTGGCACCTCCACATCATTGCATTCAGTTTTTATTCACAATTTGTTTAGTGTTCCAACTTTTTTGGAATCCGGTTTGTAGATGTACAGTTATTATTCTGTCTTATTATTCATTAGGAACTATAAAATAAGCAGGTCATTTTAGGTAAATAAAACTTGTTACCACATTTTGTTTATCATTTTATTACTAAATACTGATACAATGAATATTATTACATTTATTTAGTATGACTATCACTACATTGTTACCACCACAATTGCTCACTTATTTTACATAAAGAACTACAAAATAAGCAGGTAACTTTCAGGTAAGTGCAACTTGTTACATTTCATAACAGCCTTGTTTTTCTAATTTATTATTTAGTAAAAACTAGGAAATTTGACATTTAATTAATGATTAAATACGATTTGTTACCCTAGAATTACCATATCATTACCTACTTCTTACCGATCTGTGGGTCAAACGCAAGGGTGGTGGTGATTTTAGGCATGACCTATGACCGCTACTACCACTGCATGAGTTTCTGAATGCCAATCCTAGCAGATCACATGCAATCGTACATGATGGCCCTGTAGATATTTATTTCTGATAATGATAATGGTAAAAAGCTGGTGCATCTGAATATCTCACTGCGATGTTCATTGGTCCACCATTAAGTAAAAACAGGACGTCACTCTGCTTGTAGACATTTACACAATATATATATATATATATATATATATATATATATATATATATATATATATATATACATATATATATACATATATATATATATATCACAGTTTTGCATTTTTCTGAGATTTAATTCCTTTGTAACAACAAAAGCCACAATTGTGTTGCGCTTTGTTATACAAGGTAAAGGCAATCCTGTCCAACAGAAAGGCTACTGTGGCATAACCACACAGTGATGGTTATGGGGGAACATGTCACAACACAAAAGCATCTTACCTATAGCTGTGTAGCCACAGTCCAGTCAAAGTGCCCATGCTAACCCATGTCCGCTATTAAAAGTACCTGCAACGGACATGTGTGTCAAAACTGGACCTTGTAGTGATGGAAGAAGACAGTCTGTTCTGACGTGTCCCGTGTTACTGTACATCACACAGATGCCCAGGTAAATATTAATTGTTTATTTGGAGATTTGGTAGCACCAGGATGCATTGAGGGAAGTTGTCAAGCTGCTCGAGGGAGTGTGAAGCTCTGGGCTGGTATATGCCACATCACTGCTGAGCAGGTACATCCCTTCATGAAATGGGGGGTTACTCCATGGTAATGGCATCTACCAGGATAATTACATTCAGCACTGCTCACTGTGTTCAGGAACAACTGAGGTACACAATGAAGTTGTGACAAGTTGCCCCAGCCTCCAAATTCCCTAGCTCTTAATCTGATCAAGCTTTTGTGGTGGACTTCCAACCCCTGGAGGGTCTAACAGGACATGTTGCTAAAGCTTTGGAGCCAGATACTCTAGACACCTTCTCGTAGAGTCATCGTCTCAGTAGGTCAGAGCTGTTTTGGCAGCACATGGAGGACCAACAGCATTTTAGGCCATAATGTTTTAGCTCATTAATACTTCAGGATAATAATATAGGGTCATATTGCCAGGCCCACATGCTCCTGCTCTGTACAGAACAAAATCCTCATTGTGTGTGTGTGTGTAGGTGTGGGAGCTGTTAGTCCAGTGAATGATGTGTGTGGGCTGGAGTGGGTCTCTAAAGCTGAGAGACAGAGTCGCTGCAAACTGGCCAGCCTGTATCGCCTCCTGGACCTGTACGGATACACACAGTTTACCAATGCATATATTACTGTGAGTATGAGACACGCTCACACACTCACTCACACACACACACACACACACACACACACACACACACACACACACACGCACACACACTTTGTACAGAGAGAATTTCTGAGCATCCAAGTCTCTCTGCTGCACAGTGAATCTGAAATATGTGAGTGGAGAATTTCTGTGGATTTTCAAACTTCCTCAGAACATTTACAGTCGAACTTTTCATAAAGAAATCTCCCGAACACACTCTAATGTTTGAGTAGCTTACAGAAGCAGGGAAGAGCTGTCTGCAGAATTCTCTTCATTAGCAGAATTCAGCTCGTCTGGAAGTTTTTGTGGAAGGAACATGATGTGCTTAATGAATTAGTGGCTGCTCCAGGAGCTGTATCTTTTATCAGTGACAGGAAACAGCCTTACTTATATTAAGACCCGGTCAAGGGCCATGCTGAAACATGAGAGTGGGCTCTCTTCCCAGACCTCTGCCAAACCAAACACTAATACCATTAAACAAGAAGCCAGTTCAGGGAGGGAAAGCAGACAATGGCTGCAGATACAGAAAGTGCATAAGACAGGGCGATCATAGTTCAAGTTTCAAGTTTATTTGTAATTTGTGCAACATGTCAATACAGGAGGGCAGCATTAATATACATACTAACTAGAAATACTAATGAGGGTGCAGGAGGCTGGGGTGGAAGGTTGGGTGCAGGAGGGTGGGCTTTCTTTGTAGTGGTGTTCAATTAGTGTTTCAGCAGTTTGCCCCCTAATTGTGCACAGTGTGAGGTCAGGCATGACGTCAGGCTCAGACCACAGTCTTAGATCTTAGAAGCGAGACTCTGGTGGAGTGACAACAGGTCTTCTGGACGTGTAGCGCGTGATAACAATCCGTCCATCTTGGTGCAGGCCACGGTGCCTCCACACACAGATTCGTTAGTCGTCTCGCCTAAGACAAAAGCGAGACTCTGGCACAACACCATTGCAGTCTTTGGTGGGGGTGACGTGGTGTTAAGGACAGTCGTGGTAACGGTCTATGTGCATGTAGTACAGCGTGGTGCAGCGGTCTACCAGTGGTGCTGCACTAAGAGGATGCTTTATAGAGGCCATCAATTCTCACTGAATGTCCACCATCCTGGATATTGGGTCAGTCAGGTACAGCGATAAGGCACATCCCTACTTATGTCATGTGTGAGCACACGAAGTTTGGTTCCTGTCAGTTGACTCTTTGTGGGTGCAGATATTTGTGCAACTATTCTTCTGGGTGTGTTTAAACTGGGTTAGCATGCACACTTTCGCTGCTTCCTCTGAAGCCTCTCTCCAACTCTAATCCACCCTAATACCTCCTTCATGCTGTTTCTGAATTAATCAGTGTCGTTCTGTTCTGTGGCCCCTGGGGTCCCAGTCTTTAAGACGCTCTCTCTACCTTAGGATTATGCATGGGAGGTCCCAGAACACAGAACACAGTCATAAACAGAAAAATATATAACTTAGCATATTTTGCTTTTTATTAATTTATTTCTAAAATATTTATGCAAAGTATTACTATCAGAAATACATGAATTAGATTGTATTTGATGTGCTGATGTTCCTTAAGCTTCTATGAATTCACGTTGCATCTCTGTCTCTCAGGTGCGTGTCTGTAGAGAACAGGATCATGTTCTTATTCTTCCTCAGGGCCTCTCGTTCTCTGAGGCAACAGCAGCTAGTCTGGTAAGCATGCGCACTTGCACACTCCCTCTCTCTCTCTCACACACACAGCTGTCAGTGTACAGTGCCAGGCAGATATCACTCTCTAACTCTCAGGTTGTGTTTTGTTGTTTGTAGATGAAAGTGGATCTGATTGGTCAGGTGGTGGAACACGGCTTTACAGGATTGGGTGTTGATGATGCAGCGTTTAAACTCCATGCTGCGGTTTACTCTGCTCGCCCTGATGCAAAGTGTGTTATACACACAGACACACCTGCTACTGCCGCTGTACGTACACACACACACACAAACTCCCTGAGAAAGACATAGATCATAATGGTCTCACACTCACTTGAGTCGGTTTGTAGTTAATGTCTTTCACAGAGTAACCCTCAGTCTCACTTTGACCATGACACGGGAGGAGCAGAGCTTCTGATCCTGTAGTTTATTAACAAACTATTTCTGTAAAGGGTAACACTGTCACACACACACACACACACACACACGCACACACACAGTCACACACACAGTCATACATACACAGAGTCACATACACACACAGTCACACACACAGTCTCACACACACACACACACACAGTCACACACACACAGAGTCACACACACAGTCACACACACAGTCATACATACAGTCATACATACACAGTAACACACACACACAGAGTCACACACACACAGAGTCTCTCACACACACACACACACACGCACACACACAGTCACAAACACAGTCATACATACACAGTCACACACACACAGAGTCTCACACACACACACAGTCACACACACAGAGTCTCACACACACACACAGTCCCAAACACACTCTCACACACACACACACACACAGTCACACACACACACAGAGTCTCACACACACACACACACACACAGTCACACACACATAGAGTCTCACACACACACACAGTCATACACACACAGTCACACACACACACACAGTCACACACACACAGTTATACACACACAGTCACACACACACAGTCATACACACACAGAGTCACATACACACACAGTCACACACACAGTCTCACACACACACACACACAGTCACACACACACAGAGTCTCACACACACACACACACACACAGTCACATTCACACACACACACACACACAGTCACACACACACACACACACACACAGTCACACACACACACAGTCACACACACACACAGTCACACACAGTCATACACACACAGTCACACACACACAGTCACACACAGTCATACACACACAGTCACACACACAGTCACACACACACACAGTCACACACAGTCATACACACACAGTCACACACACACAGTCACACACAGTCATACACACACAGTCACACACACACACAGTCACACACACAGTCTCGCACACACACAGAGTCACACACACACACAGAGTCTCACACACACACAGAGTCATACACACACAGAGTCTCACACACACACAGTCACACACACAGTCACACACACACAAACACACTGCTGGGCCCTACCGCTGTACATAGTGTGATACGGTGTATTCAGAGTGTTTGTTACTGATTGTGTTTTTAGGTCTCCTCTATGAAATGTGGTATTTTACCAATCTCCCATGAGGCTTTGCTGCTGGGGGAGGTGTCCTATTTCAGTTACCATGGTGATGTAGATGATGGACAAGAGAGGGTGGATCTTCAGAAGGCCTTGGGACCTACCGCAAAGGTATGCCAGTGTGCACATGACCGTAACACAGACAACCTGCTAAACAAGTTCACAAAGACGTTTGACATATGGACTACTTACACAAGTTTAAACAAGATATAATGACAGAATACAGTAAAATTACAGATACATTCTGTGGAAAAGATCATCTGGGCCTACAGCGGTTAGCTCCTCCCATTCACGTTAAAGTTATAGGGAGTGTTTCAACTCTATTATTAATAAAGCACAGAACAGGGCATGTATAGGAAATGTAAATGAGCTCAATCAAAACAGAGCTCATTTACAAACAGCAGTTCTAAAGCACAGTAATAGAAAAGCTCTGTTTAATTGTAAAAGAAAAAAAAATTAAAGGGGAAAGAGGGGAAAATGTAGGAAACAGGCTCCTTGAGACGTATGGGACACCTACAGGGTACAGGGCCAGCTGTAGCTTCTTCTGATCCACTAGGATTCTAGATTTAAAGGCTCTCTTAGAGAGTCTGTGTATATAGTACTGTGTATGTTGTGTGATTATAGTGCTTTGTGTGTGTGTGTGTGTGTGTGTGTGTTGCAGGTGTTAGTGCTGAGGAATCATGGCTTGCTGGCATTTGGAGAAACAATTGAAGAGGCTTTTCATTACGCATATCACAGTCAGCAAGCCTGTGAAATACAGGTGCGCACACACGCATGCACACGCACACACACACACACACACACACATGCACGTACATACAGGCACACAAACACACACACATACTCACAGACAGACACAAACATGCACACACACACACCCACGCACACACTCACAGTTATACACAGACACAAACACAGCTCCACAGATGAGAAAGAGAAAATCCAGCTCCCCATCGCTACATTTTACACAAGGGCAGGAAGTGAAGAGCAGAATGAAGGAGCTGAGGGTGAGGAGCCGAACTGTACTGGGGAACATGACAGGGGACAGCTGTGAAAGATTAGCTGCTATTAAAGCAGCAGATATAAGAACTACCTTCTCCTCCCGACGTCCTCCTACTCAAGAACTACCTTCTCCTCCAAACATCCTCCTACTCAAGAACTACCGTCTCCTCCCGACGTCCTCCTACTCAAGAACTACCTTCTCCTCCCGACGTCCTCCTACTCAAGAACTACCGTCTCCTCCCGACGTCCTCCTACTCAAGAACTACCGTCTCCTCCCGAAGCCATCCTCCTACTCTAGCGAACTACCTTCTCCTCTCGACGTCCTCCTACTCAAGAAACTACCTTACTCCTCCCGAAGTCCTCCTACTCAAGAACTGACACTTCTCTCCCGGAGCGTCCTCCTACTCAAGAACTACCGTCTCCTCCCGACGTCCTCCTACTCAAGAACTACCGTCTCCTCCCGACGTCCTCCTACTCAGGAACTACCTTCTCCTCTCGACGTCCTCCTACTCAAGAACTACCTTCTCCTCCCGACGTCCTCCTACTCAAGAACTACCTTCTCCTCCCGACGTCCTCCTACTCAAGAACTACCTTCTCCTCCCGACGTCCTCCTACTCAAGAACTACCTTCTCCTCCAAACATCCTCCTACTCAAGAACTACCTTCTCCTCCCGACGTCCTCCTACTCAAGAACTACCTTCTCCTCCCGACGTCCTCCTACTCAAGAACTACCTTCTCCTCCCGACGTCCTCCTACTCAAGAACTACCTTCTCCTCCCGACGTCCTCCTACTCAAGAACTACCTTCTCCTCCCGACGTCCTCCTACTCAAGAACTACCGTCTCCTCCCGACGTCCTCCTACTCAGGAACTACCTTCTCCTCTCGACGTCCTTCTACTCAAGAACAACCTTCTCCTCCCGACGTCCTCCTACTCAAAAACTACCTTCTCCTCCCAACGTCCTCCTTCTCAAGAACAACCTTCTCCTCCCAACGTCCTCCTACTCAAAAACTACCTTCTCCTCCCGACGTCCTCCTACTCAAAAACTACCTTCTCCTCCCGACGTGCTCCTACTCAAGAACTACCTTCTCCTCCCAACGTCCTCCTTCTCAAGAACAACCTTCTCCTCCCAACGTCCTCCTACTCAAAAGCTACCTTCTCCTCCCGACGTCCTCCTACTCAAGAACAACCTTCTCCTCCCGACGTCCTCCTACTCAAGAACTACCTTCTCCTCCAGACGTCCTCCTACTCAAGAACTACCTTCTCCTCCCGACGTCCTCCTACTCAAGAACTACCTTCTCCTCCAGACGTCCTCCTACTCAAGAACTACCTTCTCCTCCAGACGTCCTCCTACTCAAGAACTACCTTCTCCTCCAGACGTCCTCCTACTCAAGAACAACCTTCTCCTCCCGACATCCTCCTACTCAAGAACTACCTTCTCCTTCAGACGTCCTTCTACTCAAAAACTACCTTCTCCTCCCGACGTCCTCCTACTCAGGAACTACCTTCTCCTCCCGACGTCCTCCTACTCAAGAACTACCTTCTCCTCCCGATGTCCTCCTACTCAAGAACAACCTTCTCCTCCAGATATCCTCCTGCTCAAGAACTACCTTTTCCTCCAAACGTCCTCCTACTCAAAATCTACCTTCTCCTCCCGATGTCCTCCTACTCAAGAACAACCTTCTCCTCCCAACGTCCTCCTACTCAAGAACAACCTTCTCCTCCCGACGTCCTCCTACTCAAGAACTACATTTTCCTCCAAACGTCCTCCTACTCAAGAACTACCTTCTTCTCCAAACGTCCTCCTACTCAGGAACAACCTTCTCCTCCAAACATCCTCCTACTCAAGAACTACCTTTTCCTCCCAACGTCCTCCTACTTAAGAACTACCTTCTTCTCCAAACATCCTCCTACTCAGGAACAACCTTCTCCTCCAAACCTCCTCCTACTCAAGAACTACCTTCACCTCCCGACGTCCTCCTTCTTAAGAACAACCTTCTCCTCCAGATGTCCTCCTGCTCAAGAACTACATTTTCCTCCAAACGTCCTCCTACTCAAGAATTACCTTCTTCTCCAAACGTCCTCCTACTCAGGAACAACCTTCTCCTCCAAACGTCCTTCTACTCAAGAACTACCTTCCATTCCAAACGTCCTCCTACTCAGGAACAACCTTCTCCTCCAAACGTCCTTCTACTCAAGAACTACCTTCCATTCCAAACATCCTCCTACTCAAGAACTACCTTCTCCTCCAAACATCCTCCTACTCAAAAACTACCTTCTCTTCCGAGGTCCTCCTACTCAAGAACTACCTTCTTCTCCAAACGTCCTCCTACTCAGGAACAACCTTCTCCTCCAAACGTCCTCCTACTCGAGAACTACCTTCTCCTCCAAACATCCTCCTACTCAAAAACGACCTTCTCCTCCAGACGTCCTCCTACTCAAGAACGACTTTCTCCTCCAGACGTCCTCCTACTCAAAAACTACTTTTTCCTTCAAACATCCTCCTACTTAAGAACTACCTTCTCCTCCAGATGTACTCCTACTCAAGAGCCACCTTCTCCTCCAGATCTTCGCCTACTCAAAAACGACTTTCTCCTCCAGATGTCCTCCTACTCAAGAATCACTTTCCCCTTTAGGCATTCTCAAGAACTCAAGAACTACCTTCTCTTCCAGATATCCTTCTACTCAAGAACCAACTTTTCCTCAAAACGTTCTCCTACTCAAGAACTACCTTCTCCTCCAGACATTCTTCTACTCAAAAACCACCTTCTCCTCCAGATGTCCTCCTACTCAAGATCCACCTTCTCCTCCAGATGTTCTTCCACTCAAGAACCACATTCAGGAACTGCCTTCACCTTTAGCTGTCCATTTACTCAAGAACACTAATAAAATCATACATTCTTAGACCCCAAACTGTAGAGAACCAACACTCTGTGCCTCTCTTTTTCTCAATCGCTCTGTGTCTCTCTTTCTCAATCCCTCTGTGCTTCTCTCTTTTTCTCAATCCCTCTGTGCTTCTCTCTTTTTCTCAATCACCCTGTACCTGTTTTTCTATCTCTTTATCTTCCTCTCTTTATTACTTAAATCCCTGAATACCTCTCTATATATCCTTCTGTTCCTCTCTCTCTCTTTTTGCAGGCATGTGCTGTGCTGTGTGCAGGTGGTGTGGAGAACCTGTGTGTGGTGGACAGAGAGTGTGTGAAGGTGGCTCCCCCTGCTGGTGGAGAGATGGAGGATGGAGAGATCAAATGGAGGGTGGGGGAGGCGGAGTTTGAGTCTCTAATGAGGATGATGGACAACCTGGTAAGTGACCTTTGACTTTCCCTGTTTGTGTATATGTCCATAGGGTGTTTACTGGTTGCTGATGCTGTTGCCAGGGTTACCGGACAGGCTATGCTTACCGCCATCCCATAGTTAAAGTGAAACCTCAGCACCGTAATGATGTGGAGATCCCAGCAACTGTTACCGGAGTAGGGCAGGATGAACAGGAAGCGTTCCTATGGAGCTCCGTTTCCCTGCAGGGTGTCAGGAGGGACAGGGGGAGGATGCTGTGGCTGAACTCACCAAACAGCTACACCAAAATACAGGACAACACGGTACACACACAACCACACACGCACCCCACAACCCACACACACACACACTCACACATACACTCTGCATCTCCTGTTCACATAAACACATGCTAGTTCTGACTGTTTTAGTTGCTGTAGGATCGGACACACGGAACACGCATCTCCTTTCAGAGCTTCACAGAATTCACTCTGAAGGCTGTTACACACTGAAGCAACACATTTTTATTTGCATCAAGATTATACACTCCAGACATGCGTCATTAAAACACAGATAGAACATCTATGAGAGCCTCCTTTATTTACTAAACAGTCGAGGACTCCCACTGTGGAAGAGATGGAAGAATCGAGAGTTCCTCCAGCTCATGTAGGAGCTGAAACTGTACAAGCTTTTTCAACTTTTATTTCACATTCAACTTGATGTTTGGAGATTCTGCTCTTTTAATGTTTGTAAAAAAGGTCCATTTACTGGAACACAGCTGCTCTGTCATCTCAAGGTTCTCATCATGGCAACAGTAGAGGCAACCGTAATTGGTCTGTGTGTTTTTGTCACGAACAGAGTTTCGGTAACATCAAACAGAGGGCGAATATAATAACGTCACATTTTTGCTGGCCAGAAGAAGGCTTTAGTGTGGAACAGCCTTCAACATGGACACAGTGCCCACATCTCATTAAACCTCCAAGAAACTTTCTGTGACCTCAACATGACCTCAATCTTCTCAGTGACTTTCTGTGAATGTTTTAGTGGACGGGCAGCTGTAAGGGCACTCCCATCAGAATTGAGAACCCCAACCAGTTTGTTCCTTTGAATACTGACCCTACTGAGGTTCTAGAGAAGCGGAACAAGGTGAGAAACACATACACATGACTCTGTACTGAACACTTACACTGTAGCACGTGTTTAACTCCCCTCTTTATCAGACACTTCTAAGATGGTCATGTGATCTAGTGCTGTACTGCTGTTCCTAATATTTACATACTGTGTAAATGTTATCTCAGGGCCTCCCCAGTCCCAAATCCTAAGCTAGAAATGCATTGTTCTTTAAACTGAGCACCTTATTAGGTCTGCTTCGCTGTATCTTCACTTACTGTCTATTTTATCCGCTTCGCTGTCCATATAGGACACTCTGTAGTTGTACAGTTTCAGACTGTAGTCCCTCCGATTCTCTGTATACTGTATTACCCTGTTCTTCAATGGTCAGTACCCCCCCAGGACCACCACAGAGCAAGTATTACGTGGGTGGTGGATCATTCTCAGCACTGCAGTGACACTGACTTGGTGCTAGTGTGAGTGGATCAGACACAGCTGTGCTGCTAGACACCTCAGTGTCACTGTTGTACTAAGAATTGTCCACCAACCAAAACTATCCAGCCTACAGCATCCTGTGACCACTGCTGAAGGACTAGAGGAAGACCAACACAATCTGTTCTGAAATGAGCTGCACTGGCTTACTGTATCTCTGAGAAAAGACTTCTAGTCTGCCTGGTCGAGTAGGCGTGAAGGAGATAACACGGAATTTGAGCACCCTAGGCTGGTCCTTTGGTCAAAATACTTTGGCATAGTTCTCCCACTTAGGAGTCATATGGAGGGTGTGAAAATTTTCAATAGAACTTTTAGAACTTAATCCCTCGTGTTTTTCGTCGTGTTTGGAGGAACGAGAAGATAATGAGTACCTATCTCCAAAAAAGGCTATCGCAGCCCTACAGTGTAAGGCATGGGGGGTGGAAGCATCATGCTTTGGAGGGATGACCGGTGCCATGTATTGCGAGATTTTGGGGCAAGCAAGCCTTCCCTTCCCTCTAGTTAGAGTCATTGAAGGATAGGGTCGTGGCTGGGTCCTTCGCAAGATGACAATGACGCAATAGCAGCATACAGGGCTCAGGATAACCAAGGACTGGCTCCGTAAGAAGCATTATCAGGTTCCCCGGGAGTGGCCTATGCCAGTCTCCAGATAGAGTCCTAAGGAGCCCTATACGAAAATCTTTGGAGGGAGCTCAAACTCTGTGGATTTTTCTCCGGAGCACATCCCCAGAAACGGCTGGCTGATGGCTGGTGAGAAGGTATCTGGTGTGGCATAGTATGGGGCCAAACAACATTCCCTGCCATGGGCAGTGTGTGCTTAGGGCCCCCACAACCTTGGTGCAAAACTACAGAGGACCTCTGTAATGAAAGCAAAATGATACACAAAGGCTTTACTGTACCAAAATATTTAACCATTGTATTTTCACAGGTGTTCCAACAAATACTTATTTGCAGGGCAGGTAACATCACACATAAATAGTTATGAAAAGAATTATACATTGTGATTTCCATCCGGATTTGTTTTTTTAGTATTATGATCTCTCATCAGTGGACATGCAATCTAAGATAGAAAATGTTCAGACCCGTGAATGACAGAGAGCCCTCCACTGATTTCTAAGTGGGAGAACATTGCATAAGTCCCAGCGTGTGTCAAAATACTTATTTTCCTCACTGTATAAAAGTCTGTCATGAAATTTATCTGGCTATCTGCTTGCACGCTACATGACTGTCCTCTCTACATTTACTGTTGTAACGTAGGCTGATCTTAGATCTGTGTGATACTGCCGGCTTAGACGTTCTCACACAAGTGCTACAGTAAAAATCCGGGGTTAAGAAAAAAAACCTGGGAGGAGATGCTTCAGTAATTCCGCTGTTCAGTACAGCCTCTATTAAACAGCCAGATCCTGAGCTTCCTGAGCTTCCAGAATTATAACTCTACATCTTCTTAGTAGTTATAAAGAAAGTAGTTATAAAATATAGTCATAAAAAGCATTTCTATTTGTTCATTTACCGTTAAATTCATAATGTAAGCAGCAGCTGGTCCTTTCAAATAATGTCAAAAAATGACAAACCGCTTTACCCCTTAAGGTCACGAGGGATGCAGGAGCCTATGCCAGTGCTAATAATCAGTGTTCAGTATAATTCAATAAACACACTCATTAAACAATCTGACCACGTCTACGATTCTTTAAGCACGCCTATATGGTTTCAGATCCGTGAATCAGATAACAGAGTGTTACCTGGATGACCGTCGAGGGCCACAGTGCTCCTAGCTATTGGCATTTGTTATAGATCACAGCCGCCTTCTGGTCCGGTGAGTGATCCTGAAGATTAACCTCTTTAACTGCAGTCCAAAACAGAAATATGAACTACAATCAGACTAGCTATTTTAAGACAGCAGGCGCTCCCATGGAATTATCAGGCCTTTATCTATGAGGAGAGGATGGTGCGCGGCCTCATCTGGCTCACTCGCCCGCAAATCC
>JAMWET010004086.1:0-39682 GCA_024036415.1 Prochilodus magdalenae | reverse complement strand
ATGATAGTTTGTGGTATGTTTCATTTTTCTACCTGACACTAAAATCTAGAAAACTGTTTAATTATATGTATGTTTAAGCAAATCAAATTTCAGGACATTACTGATCAAACTGTGGTTATTATATCTCCTCCCTTTCTAATTAGGATTACATATAACTTCAAACATTTGTATTTTGTAGTGTTCCATTCTTAAAAGCATGTGGTCTGTGTGTATTTCTGTCTCTTCAAGATACATTTGATAACTAGAGCTGTTCTTTCAGTTCAGTTCCTGATACAGGTTTCTCCTATGAATTCAACTGTAACAGTCTGTTTTACTTGTTCTGCTTCCCTTCCATAAAACTAAATAAAGCACCTATAAATAAAACAGTCTTTACTATCCCTCCTTATTTTTCACCACCTGGCTGCTTAGGTTATAAGAGATGTTACAGTTTTTTGGTAAACAGGTAATCAGCTCCGCATGTTAGCTGAGTTATATATTACATGCCATAGAGTACTGTATATCTACTATGAATCCAGGTCTAAATACATACCATAAAATTACCCTGGGTACAGATCAAGTCATATCTACTTGCAAATCACAACACACAGCCAGGGGGGTAAGGGGGGTCTTCACTTCAGATTGTGATCTTCTATGTGAGCAGTATATCATGTGACTGTGTGGTGGATTTTTTTAATTAGCAGAAATCAGTAAAATCACAGAGTCACAATTAATGCTCCAAAGTGATATATTTATTGTAAAGCTTTTGGCCGGGGAGAGGCTCCTGGCAAATACCCAGAGATCTCCCAAGTTTGACCAAGTTGCAAAAGGTTATATATCTTCCCGATGGGGAGTTGTCACCTTCCATTGGTTCACAGAAGACAAAGAAGTTACAATGCATTGGTTACACCAAATTGTGATATGAATAAACAAAAGAGTGTTAACATACATGCATAATTAATGAAGAGGAAGGAAACTCAAATATGGTTTCCAGAAACCCCTCACACCTGTAGATTTCCAGACGAGTTGGTATGCAACTTCGAGGTCACTTGAACAATAACTCACTGTGGCCAGCATGGAGGAGACAGATAAGGCCTACACTTGGAAGAGGAGTAGCTAGTTTCTTACATTTCGGATGAAAGGAAGCAGCTGATTTATGATCCCTTTTACATGGCATTGTAAAAGTCCACCTGAAACTTATGATTAAGTATCTCTAAGACCATAAGTATGTGAGTTGGTATATAATATACTAAGAGAATGAAGCTCATGGAATACATATGGTATATGTGAGAAATAATAATCATCTTGGCTATATACTGATTCTGAAACCACAACTGCCACAAGCGCTTGACTTCTCTCTTTTGTTATTTTCCATCTGACTGAAAAGGTTCTGGATTGGGCCACCTCAGTTTGGCCTGCCTACCAAAATAAAACTTACAAACAGATCCTCCAGGACTTTAGGATAGTATTCAACCACCCAAATGAGGTTTGTTTCTCCGGGGAACTTTTTGTCCAATTCGCCAGGGGAACCGAATTTTACGGTGGCTGCTGGCAGTGGATGGAATGAGCCTGCACTAGTGGTTGTTTATTGCAGCTGTCTCAACCAGGATATCCTCAAGGAGCTGGCATGCCGTGATGATGGTCTCTAGCTGAAGCATGGTGCGGTAACTAGCATGCACCAGGGCCTTTGCACAGCCTCCAGAGCAACAGTTGAGTACAGGAGAGAGGAACCGATGCCATTTCACATCTATCTCCAAAGGAGAAGAATCAACATCACTGTGGTGCTGCTGGCCACACCATTTGTAACTGTCCGCTTCGCCCCCAGAGGCCTCCGTTACCAGTCTGTGGACAAGCATGTGGATGCCACCCCTCATCTTAAAGTGGTGAGTAGCCCCACACAGTGAATGGTAACAAGGTCTTTGCTTATTCCTGTAACTCTGCATTGTCAGGGGCTTTCTTGTATGTTCCCAACCTTGATCGATTCCGGAGTTGAGGGAACTTTATCCTACCTAAAGTGGTCCAGCAGCTCCAACTACCCATCAACCCTCTGAAACTTTCTCTGAGACTGTCGACTATGGACGGGGACCCGGTTGGCCAGGGGGTCGTCTCACATATTACCACTCTAGTAACCATGGACGTCAATGCTCTCCACTTAGAGGAGATCAGGCTTTTCGTGTTGGGCTCATCTGAGTATGCTATTGTAGCCCCGGGTTAAATCCTAACCCATGCCTTACTGTTAAGTTCTGTTGTTTTTGTATAGTTTATATATGTTGGAGTTAACAGAATTTAAGAGCATGCGTGAGTTTCTAATTTAATATGCAGCGCTTGCTTGAAACGTAGTTGGATTCCGTGTGCTCGTGAAGCCTAGCTTGTTGGGTAAGAAGCCATTGGTTATTGTGTTTGTCAGTCTATCCATTCCGCCTATCAGGGTGATTCAGGGGCGGGATCAGGTAGAGGATGGGGAGAGCGTTCACGCGGTGAAGCAGGAGAAGGGAGAGAGAGAGAAAGAGAGAAGACGAAAGTTAGAGAGGGAGAGACTTCGCAGACCGCGTAGCTCCACTTACTCCGTCAATTTGGCACTTTTGTTGTTTGGAAAAGTTCCCAAAACGTATACACTGTACCCGAGTAAGCGATATACGGGGTAAATCCACTCGGTTGTCGCCCAGTGTTTGAGGGTGAGTGAAAAGTTAAGTTTCGAAGTAAGATATAACTAGCTTTAGCCATTAGCTAATCTAGGCCTCAGCTAACCGAACCAGAGAGCCTAGGTTGGGTTTAGCTCGCATTAGCCTCCACCCTAGGGAGGAAGTTTCGCGTGTTTTTGTACTTTTTGTAAGTGATTAGTGAACACTGTCGTAAGCGAGAGACGCAGCTGTCTGTTAGCGCCCCAAGCGCCGTCGAGGGACATACGCTGCTCGGTAGCGCCTCGAGTTAACCGGAAAGCTCGAGGCTCCCCGAGTTAGCCACCACCACCAGCTAAAGCTTTGCTACGGTCGAGAGAAGGGGGCGTGTCACCCAAAAGTTTCTGGATGTGGTGAGATAGAGACCCAGCGCTAAACCACAGACTGTGAGTACAGTTCACCAGTGGTGAAGGAGGACGACATAACGTGAATTTTGCAACAAACAGGCCTGCAACGTTTATTTTGTCTATTTGTATTGCCGGCATTTAAAAAAGGGGTTCATTGGTATATTAAGAGACAGGTTTTCTCTATAAGTTAGTTAATTCAACCACTGTATTATATATTGCACTTTAAGAGTACATTTTATGTGTAAATAAGTTTATTGCACTTTTCTAAAGCCTTACTACAATACCTCATTTTGACCCTTTGGGTCCGTTTTGGTTTAATTAATAGCAAGTGTTATTGTATTTTGAATTCTTTATTTTCTACAAATTAAGGGGTATATTTCTTGGGTTAAAGTTGAGATTGCCTTTTGAGTAAATTGCACTTCTAAATATTCTATTTTCATTGACAAACAATTGTAATATTCTGGACAAAATCCTTTTATAATACAGACTTACCTTTTTGTATACATTGTGTCCGTCTTCACTCATTGGGTATTGTTTACTGGATGTAGTTGTAGTTGGAACAAGGTTACAATGGGTGAGTTAAGCTACACAGGTAATACCCCTTGCTTAACTGGTGAGAACCATACCCACGAACCCAGGTTCAACACACACACCCCACTCCCCAAAGGGCGGAATAGGGGCTACACTATCATTCTGGGACTTCCCAGGTTAAAGAATCATGACCTCCTCATCTCGTGGTCTAAACGAGAGATTATTGCCTGGTCAACACACTGTTTTAATAACTGTCTCTTATTTCCTCTGCTGTCAGTTGCATCCAAATCCACTGAGAGCCCAGACACTCAGTTTCCACTATGCATTCCTCCTGAATTTTCAGATTTGGCAGATTTGTTTTTTATAAAAAGTCAATGCTACTAAATTATCGCCTTACAGAAGGTATGACTGTGCTATCGACTTAGTTAATAATCAAAGCCCCCCTAAATCTTGTGTTTACCCTCTTACCCAAGCTGAGGAGACAGCCATGGAGGAGTACATTCATGAGGCACTAGGCCAGGGTAACATATGTTATTCCACATCTCCTATGGCTGCCAGCTTCTTTTTCGTTTAAAAGAAGGACAGGGGCCTCAGACCTTGTATAAATTTCTGTGGTATAATTCCATCACCAAGCCCTATCCCAACCTTTTAACTCTAGTTCCGGTTGCTCGTCTGTGTTCACTAATTTAGACCTCTGTAGTGCTTACAATCTTGTCAGGGACCAGCCATCCTCACCACCAGGGGACACTATTAATACCTGGTTATGCTTTCCAGGTTGAGGAACACCCTGGGAGGGCTACGGGCCTGAGGAGTGCAGTTCGGTACCTACCGTTAACTATATTCACAACTTTGGCTTACTGTTCACAGAAAAAAATATCTACAGCATTTCAATATAATATCTAACATCATTAGTAAAAATAACGTTATCAGATTGTACAAAAAGTTACAGTTTACATGATGCAACATGACCCAAAAGACTTAACATGTAAGGTACATGTCTTGTAATGGGAAACTCCTTGCAAATGAATGCACAGCTGGATTTCAGGGAACAGTGGGAAGCGACTTTCCTACTGATGTCGTGTTCAATAAAAGAGAATTTGCTTAAAGTGCTGCGTCCTCTTCTACGTCCATTCTACAATATACTGAGGAGCGTCACTGTTATGTAGTATCTCAAATGCTGAACCATCTGATTCAGCTACATACTACTGTGTATTTACATACTATACAGATGTTGCATTATCAGTCTGCACAGTATTCATACTCAAAGGTGGGTGTGAGTCTACTACAGTCTACCTTTGTACAATACCATTAACTTTAAAACCCAAAGCTTATTCTATAATAGCTAATTATTTTTCACTCTTTAGATTTACTTTCAAGTCTCCATGCTGTTCACCAACATCCTGTATCAGCTCCTGTTGAAGTGGCAGGCGGTACAACTTTGTAGTGTTCAGTTCTCATAGATACGTCTGCAGGAGAACACAGTGTGTATTATTAAAAAGCTACATTAACTACATACACCCCACCTTCATACCACACTGTATATAGCAGTATTCTATTTAAACTTGAAACATGAAATGGTTCATATTTTATAAGTGTCTTGATAAAATAACATTTATATTAATATTAGGTAGGTTTACCTGTCAGTCTTGAGTTGCAAGACAATCAGAATTAAATACTCTACAGAGTCCAGTAGTTGTGTGCTTTACATTGCTCCAACAGCTGATAGGAGTTGTGCATGGTGATCTCAAGCATGTGTGCGGTTGCTCAACCATGGAAACCCTTTTCCTGAAGTTTGCGATGCACAGTTCCTGACTGGATGTTGCTTAAAGACAGAGTATGGGCCTCTGTAGTGAATGAACAGAGGATAAGTGAATGGTTTGCTTTAGCACTTGTAACGGTTGATTACGTGCTCTTGACTATTGCGTATGCGCGCTGAACTGTAGCTCTCTGAAGGAGCTAGTTGTAGCCTAGCCTCCCGTCTAATGCAGCTGCTTCTAAGTTACTCCGGACAGTAATGGTGAGATCTGTGGTTGCTTGGGCCAATAAACACCACTTCTACCCGGCATGGAGTGTGTCCTGGGTGTGTATCTTTAGAGAGTCCCGGGACCAGTGCCTTTTCCCGTGTCTGGCTCCTGCACCGCACCTTTTCACCCTTACACACTCTTCAGTGACACTCTAAGAGTTTGAGTGGCTGAGCTGTTGTTGCTAATAGACACTTTCATTTCACAGCATTAGCATTTACGAGTGACCAGGGTAGATCTAGCAGAACAGAGACTGAAACTGACATGGGATCCTCTGACAGTGATTCATTTTAGGTCAATTCTTCTTATTCTACTGCCAATGTTTATCTAAGAAAATTGAACTCAATACTTAGATGTCCACATACTTTTGGCATATACACACGTGGACAAAATTGTTGGTACCCCTCGGTTAATGAAAGAAAAACCCACAATGGTAACAGAAATAACTTTAATCTGACAAAAGTAATAATAAATAAAAATTCTATGAAAATGAACAAATGAAAGTCAGACATTGCTTTTCAACCATGCTTCAACAGAAAAAAAAATAAACTCCTGAAACAGGCCTGAACAGAAATGATGGTACCCTTAACTTAATATTTTGTTGCACAACCTTTTGAGGCATACACTGCAATCAAACGATTCCTGTATCTGTCAATGAGACTTCTGCACCTCTCAGCAGGTATTTTGGCCCACTCCTCATGAGCAAACTGCTCCAGTTGTCTCAGGTTTGAAGGGTGCCTTTTCCAGACGGCATGTTTCAGCTCCTTCCAAAGATGCTAAATAGGTTTTAGGTCAGGGCTCATAGAAGGCCAGTTCAGAATAATCCTTTCTCTATAGAATTCCTTGATAGTCTTGAGATTTCATTGTACCCTGCACAGATTCAAGACACCCTCTGCAAGATGCAGCAAAGCAGCCCCAGAACATAACAGAGCCTCCTCCATGTTTCAGAGTAGGGACAGTGTTCTTTTCTCGATATGCTTCATTTTTTCCATCTGATAACATAGAGCTGATGTGCCTTGCCAAAAAGGTCCAGTTTTGTCTCACCTGTCCATAGGACATTCTCCCAGAAGCTTTGTGGCTTGTCAACATGAAGTTTGGCAAATTCCAGTCTGGCTGTTTTAACAATGGTGTCCTCCTTGGTCGTCTCCCATTAAGTCCACTTTGTCTCAAACATCGACGGATGGTGCGATCTGACACTGATGTTCCTTGACACTGAAGTTCACCTTTAATCTCTTTAGAAGTTCTTGGCTCTTTTGTTACCATTCGTATTATCCGTCTCTTTGATTTATCATCAGTTTTCCTCCTGCGTTTACGTCCAGGGAGGTTGGCTACAGTCCCATGGATCTTAAATTTCTGATTAATATATGCAACTGTAGTCACACGAACATCAAACTGCTTGGAGATGGTCTTATAACCTTTGACCTTTAACATGCTTGTCTATAATTTTCTTTCTAACGTCCAGAGACAACTCTTTCCTTTGCTTCCTCTGGTCCATGTTGAGTGTGGTACACGCCTTGTCACCAAACAGCACAGTGACTACCTGTAGCCTTATATATAGGCCCTCTGACTGATTACAAGATTGTAGACACCTGTGATGATAATTGGTGAACACACCTTGATCTAACATGTCCCTTTGGTCACATTTTTCAGGGGTACCATCATTTCTGTCCAGGCCTGTTTCATCAGTTCATTTTTTTTTTTAAATAATTCTGTTAAGGCATGGTTGAAAAGCAATGTCTGACTTTCATTTGTTCATTTTCATAGAATTTTTATTTATTATTACTTTTCAGATTTAAGTTGTTTCTGTTACCATTGTGGGTTTTTCTTACATTAACCGAGGAGTACCAACAATTTTGTCCACGTGTGTAGCGCAGTGGTGAAGGTTTTAACACCTATTATGATTTCAGACTGTAACAGAAGGGCTCAGTGTGAACTTTAGTATTAGAATTACCTATACTTATTAATTCTCCATATCAGACAGAGTACTGGGAAATGTGATCCTGCTCACTGTGTTTAATGTGCGGGGCTTGGGGTCTTCTAACTCTTTTACTAGACTCTCATTTTGCTTGCTGAGTTTGCGGTAAATCATGCTAACATATCTCTGCAGGGTGCATGTCATTAGGCTTTTACTATGCAGCACTGTGGTTCACTGATATACCACCATCCTTCAAAGCCACTAGAAGTATTTTTGCAAATGGCATGCAGATTTGTGATTCATAGCACATACACAAGCCATTGCCTGGTCATGTTATGAGCTGATCTGCATATTACATGCCATATACAGATCAGATTTCAGTCTAACTTACTGGAGACACATTGGTCATTCCAGTGTGGGTAAAATCTTACTGGACACCAGTTACAGGAACTATCAGGGCTGAAAGGCGCGTCTTCAATTCAGGTCCAATGAACATCTGAACCTGCAGTTCATTTTCTCAAAGCAGCTTTACAAACACATTCCTACAGCGCCCCCACTTCAGGCCGTCTTCTACAAAGTGTAGCCACATCCTGCTCTGTACGGGGGAGTCCACACTGTACTGCAGTATGTGTGTCCCATTTAGACTGTAGCTACTGCTGTGTATATGTATATATGCTTAATATGGAATATAGTTTACAGGAAAAATATTTATTTTACAGTATTTACTTTTAAAGATCAATAATAACATGACCAAACCGGTTGTTTCTAAATACACAATTCAAAAGTAACATCACTGTATTTTACTTAAAAAAACAAATATAAATATTATAAAACCCAAAAGACTAAATGGGTTAGATACATACATGTGACAGTAAATGTCTTGTAAACAAAGACTGGTGGAAATCAGTTTTATTTAATATTAGCCCTTGTGTCTCTGTTTCAGTACAATAAATAAAGCTTCAGAGAAAATTACCATCATTATTGGTTTATTTTCTACTTTGTTTAGTTACTTTTTAAATATTAATAAAAATGAATGAATATTAATAGGATGAGAAGGTTTAACATTGATATTCTTAATTCAAATCATGAAGCAGTTCATTTCTACTGATGTGAATTATAACCATTACACTTCTGCTCATTGGTGTAAGTGGGCAGGGCCTGATATGTTGCCTCCTTTTATGGGAGCCAATCAGCTTTCAGCACATGCAGAGTTATATAGCTGCTCTTGTAGAAGTCTGTGTGTCCTGAAAGGTTACTTTTGTCCTTCAGCAGCTGTGAGTGAGCTCTCAGGGTGAACTATATTTACAGGAGATACGTTACATGAAGAGTGATGATTCACCTTTACGTACTTGTTTTAATCTCGACAGTTTCAGGTGCTGTTTAAGCTTTTTCTAATGTTTCAGCATGAATTAATTTAATGTGACTGGCGTTCAGTCTGCAGCTGTACATTTTTATAATGAGAAAAATGTTTTTCTTCTTCTTCTCCATTAGGTGTCACATCTAAGACTGACATTTCGTGTCTAAATGGATGGAAGTACATTCAGGACGGAGAAAGCATTCATCTGAATTGCTTTTTTGCATCTATTTATCCAGCATCGATTGCATGGCTCAAACAGACTCCAGGAGAAAAGCCTCTTCTCATTGCCTCTGCTTTTCACAGTCTACAAGTAAAATACCATAATGATTTTGGGAAGAGCGGACGCTTTAATGTAGAAAGAGCAAAAAACAGTTTTAATCTGACTATCTCAAACGCAGTACCATCTGATTCAGCTACATACTACTGTACAATGACAGATTACGTTGATGTTGCATTATCAGCCTGTACGGTTTTAGTCCTGAAAGGTGGGTGTGAGTCGACTACAGCCTGCTTTTATTATATACCATCAATTTTCAAACCCGTATCTTTCTACATTGTAAAGGTTATTCTCTCTTTAGGCTCATCTTCAGATCTCTATGCTGTTCTACAACATCCTGTATCAGATCCTGTTGAACTGGGAGGAGATACAACTTTGCAGTGTTCAGTACTCACAGATACGTCTGCAGGAGAACACAGTGTGTACTGGTTCAGACACGGATCAGGAGAATCTCATCCAGGAATCATTTACACTCATGGAAACAGGAGTGATCAGTGTAAGAGCAGCTCTGAGACTGATTCTTCTACACAGAGCTGTGTCTACAAACTCCCCAAGAGGAACCTCAGCCTCGCTGATGCTGAAACTTACCACTGTGCTGTGCTCATGTGTGGAGAGATCATCTTTGGGAATGGAACTGAACTGGACATTGTAGGTAAGATCATATGTCTTGTTCCGATAGTCTTGCGTTAAACCCAGGTTTTATAGAATACCTGTAACACAGTGAAACTAGAGGACTTCATTAACTTTAATAGAAATTCCATGTGCTGTGGATTCCCTATTGTTTTCAGCTCTGATGTGTAACAGTGTTAAACACTGGTGGTCCACACCAGACTTTACAGCTGTTTGTTTTAGGGGTTCTATTCAAAGCTAAATCTACATTATTAAAAGGGATATGTTTTTTGCTCAATGCATAAATATATATATATATATATATTTTCATCATTGCATTCATCATAGTCACAAATTCTGATGATATACGTCTTGATTATTATAGGGAACAGCGCTTTGGATCCAACCATTCTTGGCTTAACAGCATCAAACATCATATTCATGGTTGTGGTTTTATGTTTGTGTAAAAAATTACACAATAATCATCATAAAGGTAGGTTTTATCTGCAATATTCCATCATTTTTATTATTATTATTATTAGTAGTAGTAGTAGTAGTAGTAGTAGTAGCAGGAGTTGTAATGTTGTTGTTGTTATTGGTGTTTTAATACTCTGACCAGTCACTTCATTAAAACTATCTCCTTGTTTTTACATGCATTGTCCATTAATCAGCTCCGTCTACCATATAGGTGCACTTTGTAGACAGACTTTGGTGGGACAGCATGACCAGGCCAAAATAAATTCTCCATTAGGAATTAAAGTTAACTAGGAGTACTTAGGAGTCTTAGATTATTCCTGCAGTTATATGTTTCAGCTTGTAACAATTCTCTTAACCCTAACTGATGCAGATAGTAGCTTCTTATTCTTCAAACAACCGTGTAGAAAGACGTATCCAATGGCCATGGAAAAGGTGTTACTGTGTTTCAGAAGGATTCAATTTAATAATGGTAAAACAAATTTAGAACTTAGAGTGTGTTTTAGCAGGCCTTGTACAAACTGCACCTATATAGTAAATGGAGCTGATTAAATGAGTGTAGAAACAAGGAGGAGGTTTTAATGAAGCGACTGGTCAGCATATGTTCTTAGCTTTAGCTAACTCTAGTTGTGCTGTATGTGTAATTCTGAATCTCTGAAAGTCGTATAGTGATGTAACAGTGCATGTCTGAATGATCTGCTTGTTATTTGTTGAAGATGCTGCTGAAGGTCACGCAGTAAACCAGGTGAGTTTCTCAGTGTTTCTAATAGTAGTGTTTAAACAAGCACTACAGACTCTCTGTACAGCCTACCAGACCCAGGTTCATGTGGGTTCAGGATATATGATCTATATGTATTTTAGAGATTGTAAATATTTAGTATGGTATGTGATGTCAATGATTTTAGAATTACTGTTTCCTTCAGTGTATATCAGCCACATCAAATAAGAATTTTTCAATATTATGAAACACTATATTACTCACTATGAATAACTGCTACATGTTTTATTCTGGAATCTGTCAGGCTGAAGCTGCTGATGCCTTGAACTACGCAGCTCTAAGCTTTGCTCAGTCTTCCTCCTCCAGAAGAAGCAGAACGAAGAACAGCAGTGATCAGCCTGTGTACTCACAGGTGAACATCCATCAGTAGAAACAGCATCACCGGATCTATCAAACTCAGAAATCTACCATCATATAACTACTCTATACAAAGTGTTCATTTCATAAATCCATGTCATCTTTATCATAAACCTTTGTATTAATTCTCTTATTTTCTAAAAGTGTTTTTCTAGCTTTTTCTAACCTCATTTTGTGCATTTATTGAGCCTAATAAAGCCAATATATATTTTTGTATTTATAGTCAGTTAGATATACAGTATTTCAGCTCGATTTTTCCTAGGTAACTTAATATGAGTGCTTTCAGGATTTTACTAACACTCTTTAAGCTTGAACATGCTCAATAAAATGTGAAAAATGTGAAAAATCTGTATGACTACAGAAAACAAGAAGTACAAATATGTCTTTGCAATGTTGAACTTTACATGAACTAATGATACTAATTTTATATCATTCAAACATGTAAAATAATACACATAAGCTACAAGAACACCCCTGTTCAAATGTCATGTGCTTTCCCAGTAAATTTCCACAGTATGTTAAATTCAGTAAATAGATACAAGGTAAACTATGATGTGTAGAACATACCACATGCAGCCACAGCACAGTGGTAAGTTCCAGCATCAGAGAGGCTGAGGTTCCTCTTTGGGAGTTTGTAGACACAGCTCTGTGTGGAAGAATCAGTCTCATGGAGGCTGGAGTCTCTGTATGGAGGAGTGTAAATGAATCCTGGATGAGATTCTCCTGATCCATGTCTATAACTGAAAACTAGATGATTTGCACGAAAGTCAGATAGAAGTAAGATGAAGTGGGGATAAATGATAGTTGATCATTAGGGACTCAGGACAGATATGGGAGGGCCTCTCTGATTATCCATAACATTAAAATGAATTGCACCCACCTGGAGCAGAAGGACTTATATGTCCGTATGCTCTTTGTGGACTTCACATCCGCCTTCAACACCATGATACCCCAGACCCTGACAAATAACCTCTCCTCACTTGGTCTGCGCTCTTCACCCTGCAACTGCGTCCTGGACTTCCTGACCAACAGGCCGCAGTCTGTGCTCCACACCTCATCACCCTCTGGCTGTCCATATTGTGAAGGGCTGTGTGTTGAGCCCCCTCATGTTCACGCTGCTCACATATGACTGCTCACACATCCACCCAGGCTGTCATATTGTGAAGTTTGCGGATGACATGGCAGTGGTCGGATGCATCACAAACAGTGATGAGTCTGGCTACAGGCAGGAGGTTGAACACCTGGAGGGTTGGTGCAGAAAGAACAACCTCTACATCAACGTAAAGAAGGAAGGAGATGATTGTGGACTTCAGAAGGGAAAGACATGCCCACCTCCCCCTGCATGTTGGAGGGTCTGCGGTGGAAGTGGTCTCCAGCTACAGGTACTTGGGTGTTCACCTGAGCAACAACCTCACCTGGAGCAACAACACTTCCAGTCTGGTCAGGAAAGCACATCAACGGCTCTACTTCCTCAGGCGGTCGAGGCGAGCTGGGCTCGGGAGCTCAGTCCTCACCTCCTTCTACAGATGTATGGTGGAGAGTGTCCTATGCTCCAGCATCAACGTGTGGCACGGAAGCTGCTCTGCTGCAGACAGGAAAGCTCTGCAGAGGGTGGTGAAGGCTGCACAGAGGTCTGTCGGAGTCAGCCTCCCCACCACCACAGACATATACACCTCCAGATGCAGGAAGAGGGCTACCTCAATCATGAAGGACCCCACTCCCCTCAGGCAGGAGGCTGCGGAGCATTAAGTGTAAATCGAACAGACTGAGGAACAGCTTCATTCCAGAAGCTGTAAGACTTCTAAATGCCACTTAGTCAAAACCACTGCACCAACACTTTGTGGACACTCAGTCACTTTAAACACACTCTGCTGCTAACTTTTCAGCTTCCTGCTGCTCGTCTCTCTGTATTTTTTTATATATTTTAATATATTTATGTATATTTTATTTATTTATATACTGCTGTTTGGGTGTAACTGGGTCCTTGAGTACTACAATTTCGATCCATTCCCATGTACCACATGTGATGCGAATGACAATAAAGTCTCCTTGAATTGCTTCTCAACTGATGATAAGTAGGCACTGGGTCTGATGCACCTCCATTTTCTTATTTAGCCAGCTGGGGCAAGTTGATACAGCTTTCTGTATGATAGTTTGTGGTATGTTTCATTTTTCTACCTGATACTAAAATCTAGAAAACTGTTTAATTATATGTATGTTTAAGCAAATCAAATTTCAGGACATTACTGATCAAACTGTGGTTATTATATCTCCTCCCTTTCTAATTAGGATTACATATAACTTCAAACATTTGTATTTTGTAGTGTTCCATTCTTAAAAGCATGTGGTCTGTGTGTATTTCTGTCTCTTCAAGATACATTTGATAACTAGAGCTGTTCTTTCAGTTCAGTTCCTGATACAGGTTTCTCCTATGAATTCAACTGTAACAGTCTGTTTTACTTGTTCTGCTTCCCTTCCATAAAACTAAATAAAGCACCTATAAATAAAACAGTCTTTACTATCCCTCCTTATTTTTCACCACCTGGCTCCTGTATGTTAGGTTATAAAAGATGTTACATTTGTTTTTTGGTAAACAGGTAATCAGCCCCTCGTGTTAGAGTTACATATTACATTCTATGAGCAATTGAATTTAAAATATCTACTATGAATCCAGGTCTAAATACATACCATAAAACTACCCTGAGTACAGGTCAAGTCATATCTACTTGTAAATACAAGTCGTTCAAATCTTACTGGATGCAAATCACAACACACAGCCAGGGGGAAAAGGGGCTCTTCAGATTATGATCTTCCATGTAATCAGTATATCATGTGACTGCCACCAGCGCTTGACTTCTCTGGACATGACCATCTGAATCTACAATTCAATGATAAGATTAGCTGGTATCACAGCACCTGTGTAATCACGTCCCTACGGCGCCCCCTGTTCTACTAGACCTCTGCATAGAAGAGCTGCATCATGTCTGCATGGGGAATTCCACCCCACATCTTCATATTCATGTTTAACCTGCACAGGGCTTACTGATCAGGTAAAGTTAAGCTATGAAATTATGTAAGTATTTATGAGTGTTTTAAGTAGTAAGTAGTAAGTGTGCACTGGTTACTGTTAATTATACTCTCAACTATGGCATACAGTTCACAGGAAGAATAACATCAACAGCATTTCAATAAAATATCTAATATCATATTAGTAAAAATAATATTATCAGATTGTATAAGAAGTTTCAGTTTACTTAGAAAAGCAAACATGACTCAAAAGGTCTTAACAGGTGAGATACATGTCTTGTGATGTGAAAAGCTGTTTTATCAAAATGACCTCTGTAATTCCATATATAATCACTGGCCCAGTGTCGTTCTGGTCCATCAGAACCACTCAGAACCCCCTCCCCAATCTTGGAGCCCAGAATAGCTGGTTTGTAGGTCTATGATAATAGTATGAACAAATTTAAAGGGGTCTGAATACTTTCCCACTGTATGTATTTCAACAAGTGTTTGTGAATATAATCAGAGAGAGTTATATTTTTAGAAGTGTCCTGCTTCTCAGCTGTGTCAGGGAACAGTGGGAAGCGACTTTCCTACTAATGTCATGTTCAATAAAAGAGCATTTGCTTAAAGTGCTGCGTCCTCTTCTACGTCCACGCCACAATGTACTGATGAGCGTCACTGTTACGTAGAAGGCCTCACTATTTCTATTATAAACTGCTTTTGTGTTTTTCTGCTGAATCTAAGTTTATATATAGGATATTATATATATTATTATATATATTATAGGAATGTATGTATGTGTAACCTGTACAATAAAAAATCCCTAAAAATGTTTATTGTGCTGTTTATTTTGGGTAATTTTTGAAAATAAAAAGTTTCACATTTCTACTGGTTGATGTGAGTGGGTGTGGCCTGATTCTCCCTTCTGTTATCTGAGCCAATCAGCTTTCAGAACAGAGCTATAAAGCTGCTCCTGTAGCAGTTCAGTGCACATATTAACTACGTCTCCTAAAGGTTACACCTCCTTCTAAACCTGTAAGTGAATTCTCATTATTAACTATATTCCACTGATACAGGATTACACATATTATTATTATACAGTGTAAAGAATATATCAGTGTGGGGTTTTTTTTCAGGAGATACGAGACTTGAAGACTGGAAATGATTTGGTGTTATGTACTTGTTTTCACCTGGACAGCATTAGGTACTGTTTAAGGGTTTTAGTAATGTAACACTGATGAAGGTTCATTTGCATATTTTACTGCTGTACATTCTGCAGCTCCTCATGATGTTTTTGTTTATTAGGCAGCACACTGAAGACTGACATTCAGTGTCGAAATGGACTGAAGTACGTTCATGAAGGAGGAACTATTAATCTGAGTTGCTTTGTATCATCTATTGATCTCTCAGCGACTGCATGGTTCAGACAGACTCCAGGAGAAAAGCCTCTTCTCATTGTTACTGCATTTCACAGTCTACAGGTTAAATACCATAATGATTTTGAGAACAGTGGACGTTTTAATGCAGTGAGAGAACAAAACCAATTCAATCTGAGTATCTCAAACGCAGAACCATCTGATTCGGCTTCATACTACTGTGTATTTACATACTATAGAGACGTTGCATTATCAGCCTGCACAGTACTCATACTCAAAGGTGGGTGTGAGTCTACTACAGTCTACATTTGTACAATACCATTAACTTAAAAAAAAACCAAAGCTCATTCTATAATATCTAAATATTTTTCACTCTTTAGGCCTCTATACTGTTCTCCAACATCCTGTATCAGATCCTGTTGAACTGGGAGGCGATACAACTTTGCAGTGTTCAGTACTCACAGATACGTCTGCAGGAGAACACAGTGTGTACTGGTTCAGACACGGATCAGGAGAATCTCATCCAGGAATCATTTACACTCATGGAAACAGGAGTGATCAGTGTAAGAGCAGCTCTGAGACTGATTCTTCTACACAGAGCTGTGTCTACAAACTCCCCAAGAGGAACCTCAGCCTCTCTGATGCTGGAACTTACTACTGTGCTGTGGCTGCATGTGGACGGATATTGTTTGGCAACGGAACTAAACTGGACTTTGTAGGTAAGATTAGAAATATCTAAATCTTTAATCTCAGGCCACACCTGGAATATCTGTCGTACTCTGAAACTAGAACACTTTATTATCCTTCCACAGCCAGAGAGATACTACAGACATTTACTGTCATATTTTGAAGCTTTTTTCATGTTTTTGTAACAGTGTTACACTGTTTACAGCTTGTTACAGCATGTGTACAGTTCATTTTTGAGATTCTAGATTAAGTATGATTTATATTACTGTCAGGGTTTATTTTTCTGCTTAATGCATAAGAAAAAGTATTTTTATCATAAAATTTCATCATAATTTTCTTGATTATTATAGGGAACAGTGTTTTGGACCCAACTGTTCTTGGCTTAGCAGCATCTAACATCATATTCATGATTGTGGTTTTATGTTTATGTGCAAAATTACACAATAATCATCATAAAGGTAGGTTTACCTAAGATTTACTAATAATAATAATAATAATAATAGTAGTAGTAGTATTGTTGTTGTTGTTTATCAAGTGCACATCCCTGTTTCCACACGTATTGTCTATTTGATCAGCTCTACAGGTTCACTTTGTAGTTTTGTAATTCTACAGCGTCTTTCTCTGCATACTTTGTTACCCTGTGCGTTTATAGTCAGGACTTCCAGTGCATGTCTGAATGATTTGCTTGTTATTTGTTAAGGTGCTGCTGAAGGTCAAGCAGTCCAAGTAAATCAGGTGACTAATTCTCTTTCTTCTAACCTTTCTAAATTATAGTAACTTCATTAATTTCTCACCGTATCTAATTATTCATTTTTATAACAAGCATTATAATCTCTCCATGTAGACCATATTACACTCATACTGTCATGTAGTGGGTTTAGAACATATGAACTGTATTCACACTAGATACTGCAATGACTATATATGACAAGCCATCACATTTATTACGTTACACACTCGCTATGTGTAACTGCTACATGTCTGGTTGTGTGGTCTGTCAGGCTGAAGACACTGATGTCTTGAACTACGCAGCTCTAAGCTTTGCTCAGTCTGCGTCCTCCAGAAGAAGCAGAACAAAGAACAGCAGTGATCAGCCTGTGTACTCACAGATACACATCCGTCAGTAGAAACAACATCAGTGCTACTAACAAACTACTGTCATGGTAACTAACTAAGCAGCATTCATTTCAGAAATATCAGTGTCGAACGTTATTTATCATAAATCACTGTACCTCTGTATGTGTACCTCTGTATGTGTCAGTTTTCACAGTTTGTTTTTCTAACTGCTCATTACTGATATTTGTTTATAATATAATTATTTTATACTAATTGTTATTTTTTGGAGCATTTATTACCAATAAAATATTAGATTTAAAGTCCAGTATTATTCTTTGTTTTTTAATATTCTATATTGGTTTATACCCAGTTACAATTTCAGTTCAGCTCAATGTTAAGTAGTGATTTAACACCTATGAAGACAAAAGGCTCTAATAAGGCAATATTTTGTTCAAAGGTTGATAAAGTAGTTACAACAAATTTTAATCTTACCAATAAAGTCCAGTTTAGTTCCCCTCCCAAAGATGATCTCTCCACACATGAGCACAGCACAGTAGTAAGTTCCAGCATCAGCGAGGCTGAGGTTCCTCTTGGGGAGTTTGTAGACACAGCTCTGTGTAGAAGAATCAGTCTCAGAGCTGCTCTTACACTGATCACTCCTGTTTCCATGAGTGTAAATGATTCCTGGATGAGATTCTCATAATCCTGATTTTCATGAATGTGAGAGTGACATAACTCAAGAGAACTCAAGAGGAAGAGTTGTAACTCAAGAGAAACAGGATACAGATCACAACAGTTTCACAATGATTAGCGACTCGGGACAAGCATTGGAGGGCATCGAGAGGATGGAGTTAAAGCAGGAAGTCTCTTCTACTGAGCTGAGGAATATTCTCAAATGGCCTAGAGCCGCTCTGATTACTCATAACATCTAAATGAACTGTACAGATGATATGAAGGTATTCGGGTTGAAGTTCCTCAGTTTAGGTTTTTAGTTAGCCAGTTGAGGTAAAGTTAAAGTCATAAGAGTGTTTATCCATAGCAGTTTTGTGAGATGTTACATTTTCCAGTCTGATACTGTGACGATAGACAAACAGATTGTGACGTGCGCTGAACTAAAAGCAAGGCACAGTTTATTAAACAGGTTTGTACTGAAACACAACAACACCAAGAACAAGGAAATACAATCAAGGGCTAAACTGAATCGGAGTCAATAAACAGGCAAGAGTCAAACCAAGCAGACAATCAGACCAGGCAGAGGTACCAAAGGGGATAAACAAGAAGAGTAAACCAGAGAATCAAAATAGAGTCAAAGCCAGAGTAACAAGATCAAACACAGAGAAAACGCTCGGTGGCAATACTTCACAGTCAGCCAGTATGAGAGAGAAGCATTTAAACAAACAGACTAATTGATGTCAGGTGACTATGGGATTATGGGAAATGGAGTCTGGGAGATCGGAGGTGAGAGGAGAACCAGCAGGCATGACAGATACTAATATCTTGAACATTGTATAATTATATGTATGTATGTAAATGCAGTGACTATATAATTCAGTCTGGGTTTATATCTTCTCTCATTAGTGAGAAACTGATCAAACTGTTTTACATTCTGAGGCTTTTACATCACCTCCCTGTTCATTACCATTAAACATAAATCCAAGCTTTGTAAAATCATTCTGCAGTGTTTCATTCTGAACAGGATGTGGTCTGAGTTATAAAGGTGTTAATGCATTTGTCTTTCAATGCCACATGTAGGAGCCAGAGACCCTCCCAATACTGTGACTACACTGCCCCCTGCTCTTCTGCATATGTGAGAGAGACCACCCCCTGGACTGCTGCCATGTAACATATACAGAGCTGCTCAGTTCATTTTCTGACATGACTTTCTCCTGTTACTTACTTACACTGGGTCACTGGCCTAGTTAATTCAGCTTAAGTAAAGCTTAAATAAAGCACCAGTTTGCTTAATCTTCACATCACTTCCTCGTTATTCATCTCCCTACAATATGCTATGTAATATTAGATGTGGCCTATAAGAGGCTGAATAGTCTTGTAAACAGGCTACTGCATCTCACAGGGCTTATAGCAAGTGGATTTGGGCTCAGACTACTTACTAAGAACTCGCTGTAAGAGTATGTGTTTCGGTGTAAAGCAGTGGAGCATGTCATTAAAAGCTTTCAGCCAAGACTAAAGTACATCACAGTGAGTGTTCACATGTTTACCCTGTACATGGCTCGCCATTTAGTTACTAATCTTACGGTTTATTAAATATTAAAATGAACCTATGAAAGGAACATGTAAGTGTGTTGTTATGAGAGTGGGGTAGAAAAGTTCAGACCAGCTTATTTTTAGTTTTTAGTTTTTTTGTGTCATCTTTTGATGTGGTTGGAAGTTTCCGCTGTCCACACTCTACTGTTGTATGGCTGCACCATCTATACTGTGGCTACTGCTAATTCTAGTTAAATATGGTATATAGCTCATAGCTTCACACAACAAGGCAACCTTGCCTGAGCTTACAATAGAAACATAAAAAAGAAATTATTATGTAATAATGGCTACATCTGTAATCTCATATATAGAAGCAATTTATACCTGGTGACTTCATATGACTCGTATCTGGACTGTTGATGGGTGTCTTAGTACTGCTATAACATGTGGCTCAAACATGTCTTAGGCCATCCCCTAAAGTGATTTAAGTGATCAGGTTTATTTGTCTTAAGTGTCTCCTGGGTGCACACACATGCACTTGGCCTGGCCTGGCCTTCTCCAGATATTTTTAGACCACTAAAGACTGCTACTGATTTTTAGTTCCACTACCTCACAAGACTGTTTGCATCGCACTTTAACTCTGACCCGTATACTTGAACTTCCAGCTGTGTTTTTGTTTTTTAATTTGTTTTTATTTATCTATATTTATTTATCTATACTGAACATCTGATACATCTTTGCACATGTCCTGCACACGTACTGTACTGTTTGCACACATTGTTTTTGTCTATTTGTCTTTGCACTACACTATATATATATATATACATATAGAAATATACACACACATATATTATTCAGCTGCACTGGAGAGGGAACCTAACCGTGTTTTGTTATACTGTGCAACCCTGTATTGGTATAATGACAATAAAGTTGAATTGAATTGAATATAGTGTAGTTCTGGAAACCTGGAACCACTCAACACCACCACCCCTCCCCAAATAGTTAGAGCTGCATATAGTATATAGTATATACTTATAGTGGGTATATACTGCACCTACAGGGCCTGTGTTTACAGCGTCATCCTGTCACTGCATACTGAAATTGATCATTGTTATGTAGAAGGTTTACTGTTACTACTAGGCTTTGTGGAAACTGCTTCTGAGTTACATTGCTTTGCATAAGTCGATTATGGCAAAGAAACTCTGGGCCTCAGCTTTATTAATATTTTAAGTTTTTATTTCAATTTTAAGGAATATTATTAATACTTTAATAATTTATGTCTTCAGATCCTCCACTGTTATATTTTGCAGTGTGAGACATTTAAAAATACAATTTTGAGACACTTATTTGCATGCTAAGTTCTAAATTTCTACTGGTTGATGTGAGTGGGTGGGGTCTAATTCTCCCTCTCATTATGAGAGCCAATCAGCTTTCAGAACCGAGTTATAAAGCTGCCCCTGTAGAGGTCTGGTGCACATATTAACTACGTCTGGACTGGTTACTTTTGTCTCTCAGAAACTGTAAGTGAGCTCTCAGAGTTAACTACACTCCGCTGATGTAGGATGACAGAAGAGGAGTTTGGCCATGATTTGGTTCTACGTGGTGTTCATCTTGGCAGCATTAGGTACTGTTTAAGATCTTCATGTTTCCACATTAGTGAAGTTCAGTCTGTGTGTTAGGCTACTGCTGTACACTCTGCAGCTCTTCATGAGTTTAAACTAGAAATCCAGCTTCAGTTTTGATGTGTTCTGTTGTTTTCTGTGTTTGTTTATTAGGCAGCACATTGAAGACTGACATTCAGTGTCTGAATGGACTGAAGTACGCTGATGATGGAGGAACTATTCATCTGAATTGCTTTTTATCATCTATTGATGTTTCAGCGACTGCATGGTTCAAACAGACTCCAGGAGAAAAGCCTCTTCTCATTGCTTCTACTTTTCACACTACAGAAGTTAAATACAATAAAGATTTTGAGAGGAGCGGACGCTTTAATGCAGTGAGAGGAAAAAGCAGTTTTAATCTGACTATCTCAAACGCAGAACCATCTGACTCAGCTACATACTACTGTGCAATGGCAGATTATACAAATATTGCATTATCAGCCTGCACAGTTTTAGTGCTCAAAGGTGGGTTTAAGTCTACTACAGTTTTATTAAATATCATCAACTCTGAAACCCAAATCTTTCAACATTGTTATCTGCATATCTACATGTACATTTTTACTCATTAATCACTAAACATATTTCTCTCTTTAGATTCACCTTCACGTCTCTATACTGTTCTACAACATCCTGTATCAGATCCTGTTGAACTGGGAGGAGATACAACTTTGCAGTGTTCAGTACTCACAGATACGTCTGCAGGAGAACACAGTGTGTACTGGTTCAGACACGGATCAGGAGAATCCCATCCAGGAATCATTTACACTCATGGAAACAGGAGTGATCAGTGTAAGAGCAGCTCTGAGACTGATTCTTCTACACAGAGCTGTGTCTACAAACTCCCCAAGAGGAACCTCAGCCTCTCTGATGCTGGAACTTACTACTGTGCTGTGGCTGCATGTGGACAGGTACTGTTTGGAAACGGAACTAAACTGGACTTTGTAGGTAAGATTAAATATTTCTGAACTATTTTATTAACCTCAAACTAAAATCTAAGAATCTAATTATCTAAGAATGTGTTTCACACAGTGAAAGTAAATGTATGTAGATATATGATGTGCGTGTTGAATTATGTGGACATTTGTGGTGCAGAAGTTTGAATATAAAGACAGGAAGGCATTTATAGCTGTTTTAAAGTTTATTAAATTTAAAAATAATGTATTTAGATGTTTTTTTCTTCTACAATAATAAAAATCTGATTACTTCATAGAGAAAGGTGTTTTGGACCCAACTCTTCTGATCTTAGCAGCTTCAAACATCATATCTCTGATCGTGATTGTATTTCTGTGGAGAAAGTTACACAGCAGTCGTCATAAAGGTGGGTCTTACACAGGACTACAGTGACTGTGCAGTTCTTCTCTCTGTTCTGTGTGTGTTTTCTAACTGAGTGATTTACTTGTTATTTGTTGAAGATGCTGCTGAGGATCACTCAGTACATGCCACCCAGGTGATTGTTTCTGCATTTTTATTATTTCTATAAATTCTACCAGATGCATAGGATTATATTATTAGCATGTATATTGCTGATTATAAGATTAATATAATTAGCCACTGTAAAGATTATAAAACATAACATGGGACATAATTATACTTCTGCATTACTGTTTCCTTCGGTGTAGGATAGAGTGGGGTGCAAACTAACATGAGGAGAAAAGTAACAAGGATTTTTTATATTTTTAAATGGTTTAAGTTAAATGTTCAGATGCAACTCAATTTTTTTTTATGTACACAACTTTAAGACTTCATACCTTATTACTTCAGTCAGTCTCCTGGTGGCTGTAATTTTGCACTGTTCTAAAGCTCATAAACAGCTCACAGTGAGAGCTAGCCAGGCTAAAGTACAGCCTCCAACCAGCAGAGCTAGTTATGATGCAGTGTTATAATTAAGCCTTATTAAATAATCAGTGAGTGAGAGAAAGTTACGGTTTACTGTTGTAGCAGGACGTGTTTTAATCTTAATTTAAAACTTCCAGAATTACTTATATGAATGCATTAGGCTGTGCCCTGCTCTGCTCCTCCATCTGTCATTCCACCTAAAAGTACTGAAGCCTGATTTATTCCACTTTCTGAAACGGTTTCATGTTTAACTGCTGCCTGTTTGGTTTTGTGGTCTGTCAGGCTGAAGATACTGGCACCTTGAACTACGCAGCTCTAAGCTTTGCTCAGTCTTCCTCCTCCAGAAGAAGCAGAACAAAGAACAGCAGTGATCAGCCTGTGTACTCACAGATACACATCCGTCAGTAGAAGCAACATCAGTGTTACAGTCAAAATGGAAAACTACAGTCAGAATTACCTTGTAATAAAATATGAAAGCAATGTGTGAATAAAGTATTTTGTTTAAATACTTATTACAATCATTTTATTGTTATTATTTTTATGTCAGTGTATGTAAGTATTTTTACCTGTAATAAAAATTAAAACATTTAAATGATCTGGCCTCACATAATGGCTATCAAACAAAAGTTTGTTTTTTCATGTTTGTAAACTTTTCTATGGGAACTTTCCCACTCTGAACTGAACTGTTATCTATTAGGTATAATGGGAAATCATAAGTATAACGCAGGCTGGTAAATACTTATTATTTCACATTATACCTAATAGATAACATCATAGAACACTAGTTGCAGTTACTGATCAATTTGATTGATGATGCTTATAGACTTTCCATCAAAAGTGTGAGATGACTAGATCAACTACCCTAAGATCTGTTCCAACTGACTGCTGCCCTACACTGTGCTCTGTCAGCAGTGCGATTTAAATAGAGGGCAATAAAACGTGTCCGATGATTCTTTTAATTTTGATAAGAAAAATTCCCAGCAGAATCAAAGATGTCTCCTGGTCTAAATACACAGTTATACTCCATTATATGTAAGATACATGTTACAAGATCTGTCTTGGGGAAAATGAGAAACAAACAACGTGGCTTGGCCAGAGTGGTACTACATTCGTCCAGCTATTCATATGCTTAATTCTACACATAAACTACACATAGAAATAGGTTTTTAGACCAGGAAAGGGTGTTTCAAAAATGGAGAGACTTTGGAGAAAATGGAGTGTTAACAGTGAGGCATTCACCTTAACTGGTGCAGCAATGTTGTTTTGGTATTTGACTAACTATATCCTGGTATTTGACTGACATTAACTATATCATGGTATTTGACTGACATTAACTATATCATGGTATTTGACTGACATTAACTATATCATGGTATTTGACTGACATTAACTATATCATGGTATTTGACTGATATTACCTATATCATGGCATTTGACTGATATTACCTATATCATGGTATTTGACTGATATTACCTATATCATGGTATTTGACTGATATTAACTATATCATGGTATTTGACTGATATTAACTATATCATGATGTTTGACTGATATTAACTATATCATGGTATTTGACTGATGTTAACTATATCATGGTGTTTGACTGATATTAACTATATCATGGTATTTGACTGATATTAACTATATCATGGTATTTAACTGATATTAACTATATCAAGGTGTTTGACAGAATCCAATATATTCCTTTTAATGACCAGGGCTTAGGCTGTAAACCTGAAGGAAAGATGTGATAATGATCATTATTAATCATCATTATTAATATCATTACTGAACTGGTTAACCCTACTGTGTTTGCATTAATGTAATTCACAGCATACATGTTACACTGTACACTCTGCAGCTTTTCATGAGTTTGATCTAGAAATACAGCACCAGTTTTTTTTTTATAAGAAACTAATAGTAAGCTGAACAAAGCAGTGCAGAATGCCTCATATTTAAATCATGATGATTAAGTTGTAAAATCATGAGCATATAATAATAACATCAACAACAACAACAACAACAACAATAATAATAATAATAATAATAATTATTATTATAATTATCATTATTATTATTATACTTGTTATTGTAGTTGTTAAATAAACGTCTTGAAATACACTCTGGTATGTTTATTGGTGTTTATGTTCACACTTTTTAATACAACAAGTGATTCCTAACATTTCTGAATGAATAGCTGTTACTGTTACTGTTGTACTTAATACTGACTTTCATACCAACATCTTTCATCTTTCATTTTCAGTGTTTTGGAAACATTCAGTCAGTTTAAAGTAGAAATGCGTTCAACGTCTTGATAATTGCAAGTCATTAAAACGATGTGTTCTCCAGGTATATTGACTTTTTTGTTATACTGTACGTATTGGTTACCATACCAAGGTCAAAAGGTCAAACTGTAAGGTGTTTGTCAGGCAGCTTCATTTGAGACTCATCTTCACTAATTATTCTCAAAGTTCATTCTATTCTGTTCTGTTTGTTTCTATACTGGGTTGGAAAGTTACATGGACCCTGCAACAATTAAAGGCTAGTGTTAATGAAATATTCATATTAGATATCAGGCGGCATAGTTTAGCCTATTTCAAGCACAAACAATAATTGCCATTTAAACCAATCTCAGAGTGAGAGTTCATACACAGCTGCACGCTTGTTACAATACTGAGACACAAGCCTAGAAACTCAAGGGAAGCTACTTTGTGGGAAATAAGAGCTGAGCTGGAGCATAAATCTGAATGCAACAACTAATCTAGAATCATATCATCAAAAACAGAAGATCAATAAGCACAGCACCGAGGACTGGACCACAGAGGTGCATTTTGTGTAGTCGCCTTACTGGAAGATCAGGACTAGTATCGCTGGTCTGAGTTCAAGAGGGCCTAGTCTTTTACCATGGTCAGGAGGTGGTCCCTTAAACCCATGTGCTTGCTGGATGGCACCTGGTACTGATGTGTTCACTGGTTGGTTGGAGTCTGCTTCTAGGGGGACCCATCTTCCAGCCAATACTGCTGTGTCCCTCTTCCTCTTCGTCCTCTGGGGCCCTCTGGTCAGCCCTTGGGTCGGCTTCTGGTCAACTTCTTGCTCTGCTTAGAGTGAGTGGAGCGTGTGAGAGAGTGTTGATTGACAGAGTGTGAGTTGGATTCCCCGCCTCAGCTCACAGGGGACTTATTCCTCTGTGTGTGACCTGAGGATAAGTACAGGCTTTGAAGGTGGAAGTGAAGGAGTGGAAAGTGTTACTTCCTCATGCATATGCATTTAGTCGGCTCATTCTTATGCAAAAATGTGTTACATATTCACTTACACTTGAGATTAACACAGTTTGAATAGCCTCTAAACTACAGGGGTTGGACAATAAAACTGAAACACCTGTCATTTTAGTGTGGGAGGTTTCATGGCTAAATTGGACCAGCCTGCTGGCCAATCTTCATTAATTGCACATTGCACCAGTAAGAGCAGAGTGTGAAGGTTCAGTTAGCAGGTAAGAGCACAGTTCTGCTCAAAATACTGCAATGCACAACATTATGGGAGACATACCAGAGTTCAAAAGAGGACACATTGTTGGTGCACGTCTTGCTGGCGCATCTGTGACCAAGACAGCAAGTCTTTGTGATGTATCAAGAGCCACGGTATCCAGGGTAATGTCAGCATACCACCAAGAAGGACGAACCACATCCAACAGGATTAACTGTGGACGCATAAGAAAGCTGTCTGAAAGGGATGTTCGGGTGCTAACCCAGACTGTATCCAAAAATCATAAAACCACGGCTGCCCAAATCACGGCAGAATTAAATGTGCACCTCAACTCTCCCTACACCATACTAATGAATGATTGTGGTCTAAAACCAGGTGTTTCAGTTTCATTGTCCAACCCCTGTACTTAGGATAGAATGTATAAAAAGATTAATAATAATCTTGATAAAAGAAACTGGGTTGCAGATTAATAACAATAGCATGGAGGAAGACATCGACATACTCAACATCAAATGGACATTTCTAAAATGGATTTTAATAAACTGTTAACAATAAAGTTTTCTTCCTGAGATCTAGAGGGTCTGTCTCGAGAGGCTTAAGGATTTCTCTGAAACTGCCATTTGTGCAACAACTTCTTATCTCTTTGGTTAAACCCCTTGGCCAACAGGATTTGCCAAAGCAGATGTCAAGGTGGAGGCCCCCCAGACTCACTAACAGCAGATGACCTTTCTGGTTTCTGTCAGAGAAAGCTTCCTAGCGAGTGCAGGAAGGTTAGAGTCTGAAACTCCCCTTGAGCTCACCCTAATACTCAGAAAGAAAATAGAGTTAAAAAGAATACAACCTAAAGCCACCGTTCACACCTAGACAGAGGAAAGTCTGTGCTCAGTATTAGTGCATTTCAGTGTTTACATACATCAGTATCACTTGCGTGCTTTCAGATACAAGTGACAAGGTAACTGACTTACTGTCTTGATGTAAACAACAGTTCATAAAGTTACACACTGTGGTCTTTGTGTATCCACTGTCCAAAGGTCATTGAAAAAAATGAATCCTGAAAAACTTCTAAATGTTTATAACAGATACTATATTTTAAGATACTATATCTGTGTACACAAAATTAAACTCTTCCAATCTTCTCATCCGCCATGTGGTGAGCAGGATCATTTGAATGCTCAGGTCTTTAAGTGTCAAAGCTACTGATATTGTTTTATTTACACACTGATGTTTTGCACTGTGTTTATGTGTGAATATGTTTAGTACACTGTCAGAGTGTAAACACTGTCACTGGAGTGGATTTTTAAGGTACGTGTTCAGGATCTTTACTTAGGGAACATAACTCTACCATATTTCACTGTAGTAATATTTAAACTGCATTAACTCTGTACTTCCTGTCTCACTGCAGACGTTTTATTACACTTTTCTATGTATAAATACAGAAATACAGTCAGTGTAAACTGAAATCACCTGGACATTTTACTGACCCCTTCAGGTCATTATGTTGGTGTGAGGTGTTTGGATAAGCCAGGTTTATAACCCAGCAGTGCTGATTTGCATATTACAATCTATATATAGCCTATACCCAGTGATGTGACTGGTCAGAGTCAAGTTCAGCTTCCTGTTGTAGCAGCCAATCAGCTTCCAGCACAGAATTATAAAACTGCTGTTGTAGTAGTTGTAAGTGCAGAGTGAAGCACAGGTCTGACCTCCATCACTAAAGATTACTGCTGTCGTATGTAAACTGTAAGTAACTGTATAGAAACTACATTATACATATCTATAACTGTACTGTGTATAACTAAATGCTAATACTGGTTTAATTTTCTCTTCAGGAGAAGCGTTACTTAATTACCTGAGGTGGCAATGATTCCACTTTATGTAACTGTTCTGTTCTCAGCAGTTTTAGGTAATATTTCAGTGTTTTATTCTTTATTTTTCAGCATTAATCTTCATGTTGTGTCCATTCTGTGTGTGTGTTATTCGGTGTAAGTCTGATGCCCAGATTAATAATAGTTTTAAATACTGTATGTTTCATTTCTGTTTGTATTTTAGGTGGCCCCTCAAAGATAGACCTTCCCTGTGTAGATGGGATGAAGTTCATTCAGAACGGGGATAACATTTCTCTGAATTGTCCATTTGCAACATTTAACACCATAACTACATGGTACAAACAGACTCCAGGAGAAAAACTTCTTCTCATTGCTTCTGCTATACGGTCTACATCAGTTACATATCATAACGGTTTTGAGAAGAGTGGACGCTTCACCACATTAGGAGAACAAAGCAGTTTTACTCTGACCATCTCAAATGCAGAACCATCTGATTCAGCTACATACTACTGTGCAGTTGTAGATTATGCAGAGACTGTGTTATTAGAATGCACAGTGTTAGTGCTCAAAGGTGGGTGTGAGTCTATTACAACCTGTCGTAAATAATTTAACACATGGATCTTTACGTCTAAATCTCCTTTGATAATCAGTGAACAGTTTTTCTCTTTAGGTTCACCTTCACGTCTCTATGGTGTCCTCCAACATCCTGTATCAGATCCTGTTGAACTGGGAGGAGATACAACTTTGCAGTGTTCAGTACTCACAGATACGTCTGCAGGAGAACACAGTGTGTACTGGTTCAAACACGGATCAGGAGAATCTCATCCAGGAATCATTTACACTCATGGAAACAGGAGTGATCAGTGTAAGAGCAGCTCTGAGACTGATTCTTCTACACAGAGCTGTGTCTACAAACTCCCCAAGAGGAACCTCAGCCTCTCTGATGCTGGAACTTACTACTGTGCTGTGCTCATGTGTGGAGAGATCATCTTTGGGAACGGAACGAAACTGGAGTTTGTAGGTAAGATCATATATTTATATCACAGCAAAATCAAATCTAAGATACCTTTATTTTGCTTCATATTTAGAATTTCCATATTTGTATTATAGGGAACAGTGTTTTGGATCCAGCCATTCTTGGTTTAGTGGGATCAAACATCATATTCATCATTGTGGTTTTATTACTGTGCAAAAAATTACACTACAGTCATCATAAAGGTAGGATTAACACACATCTGAGATATGACTGACTAATTTCAGTTTACTTTTATTTATGTTTTTCTATTTTTTTGTAAGATTTTTGTAACATGATCTACAAAACTGTATGTTTTGCAGATGCTGCTGAACGTTACACAGCTCCAGTAAATCAGGTGATTTTTTTTCCCCTTTTTGTATTTTCCTCAGAATACTTTTGTAAATCCTGTGTTCACATTATGAAAACAACACACATATTCAGGAGAGGCTTTATTTGCTGGCATTTTAATGATGTTATAGTGTAATATGTGACACAGCTAAACTTCAGAATTACTTTAGACAATAACAAACACTGAATTTATTACACTGGTTTATTCCACATGCTGAAATGTCGTATTGTTCATGTTTAACTGCTACATGTTTTATTGGGTCAGGCTGAAGACGCTGACGCCTTGAACTACGCAGCTCTAAGCTTTGCTCAGTCTTCCTCCTCCAGAAGAAGCAGAACAAAGAACAGCAGTGATCAGCCTGTGTACTCACAGATACACATCCGTCAGTAGAAGCAACATCAGTGTTACAATCAAACTGTAAAACTACCATCATCATGAATACTCTGTATGCAGTGTTCATTTCACACATATCCGTATTAATATACATCACAGCACCTCTGTATGTGTCAACTTTCACATGTGAATAAAACATTTTGTTTCTACATTTATTTAAATCATTATTATTATTAATTTAGAGCATGTCAATTGATTTAAAGTCATGTTTAAATTTGTACCTATAATGTAATAATTAAATCAGTTAAATCAGCTGATTTCAGTTATCCACTGGAACTCTTAACTGAAAAGATGGTTTCTCAGTGATTTTATAAGGTCATGTGTTACATTACAACATCATAAATTATAGATAACATTGTATATAGATAACCTCCCAAGCAATATCAAATGTGGGTGTAATGTGTCATGGTAACAGTTTACTGGTCTAAATACTCTGTTATACTACGTTATATGCATTATACATGTGATTTATTTGAGATCGCTATCTGTGAACTGATCAGGTAAAGGAGTACACAATTTCAATCTACTGCTCTTTCTGTCAGATTCAGTTAACATCTCCTCACAGTCCTCTATCTGTCCTTTCTATGTGCATGCTGGAATAAACTCTGGCGCTCATACCCAGCTCTGGCTTTGAAAAAGAGAATCTAACAAAGTGGTTCAGCCAGAGTGACACAGCATTCTTCTAGCCAATCCGCAGCCAGCAGCATTTATGCCTGTGCACAGGACAGGGGGAAGGGGAGGAGCTATTTGCAACAGCCAAAGAGAAAAAGTCAGAGTGTAAACCTGAAGGAAAGACGTGACAATGAGCATTATAAAGCACAGGCGTGAGGTATATCTGGAAAAAGACACTAAAGACATTATACATCTCTCTCTCAGAGAGCACTGCTGTCAATCACCAGGAAGTGAAAGCGGCTTCTGAGGACAACACAACTGATGATGTGAGTGAAACCACAGAGAGGCCAACAGTCACTTTGAAGGGGCCTCAAGGTTAAGGTGGACTAAAGGTGCACTGGTCTACAGTGTGCAGATGTCTGCATTACAGTGATGGCAGTGAAAAGCCATGAACAAGAAAACAGTGCTGTTGTGTACAAAGGGTGCAGGACAGCATGAGAAGTGAAGTCAGGTTTATTGGTGGGAATAAATAACTAAAGCAGATGAAACAAGGGCATATTAACATGAACTGTCTGCAGCTTTTTCTCTCAGTCAGGCAGCCGATATCATATGTGGTGTGACCCAGTCTTCTTTGAACCACATATGGCCCTTGCCTTTTTGCCAGATCCCTGTGTCTGAGGTTGGCAATAAAATGAGTACCTTCTCTCCAGTCTGGAGCTTTCTGTGTCTTGCCCTTCTATCAGACCACTTCTGCTGAGCCTGTGCCCTCGCCATGTTAGCATGCACAGCGTGTCTCTCTCACTTCAGTATGTGAGAGGATGTTCAGTTTCTGGGTGGATTTTTACCTTCCCCAGTCTCTTTCAGGACAGCGAGGGGATCTCTGACCTCTCTTCCAAACAGTAGCTGGAAGGCAGATCCCAAAAGAGTCCTGAGGTCCTCTCTGTATGTGAGCAGCAAGTATGGCAGCCAGATATCCCAAACAGACACTGCATCAGACATATACTTCTTCAGCATTGCGTTTTGTCTTATTGAAGCGTTCAACTGCCCCATCAGTCTGGTAGGGTGTGGTCCTAATGCCTTTAATTACTAACAGAGTTGACACATCCTTAAGTTGTCTGGATGTAAAGTTTGAACACTGTTCTGTTAAAATCTACTTGCATTTGCTATTTGAAGTGCTTTACACTTCTCAAGTGGGAATGCCTGAAGATACCGAGTTGCACAGTCACATATGACTAGCATATTTCTATTTCCGGCACAGCTCCTTGGCAATGAAACACAATGTCCGTAGCAATGCGGGAAAATGGCACATCAATTATAGGTAGGTTCACCAAAGGCCCAGTACATGCTTTCATTACGGGGGCTGCCAATTGGCACTCAGGGCATGTTTTACAAAACTCTGTTACAACAAGCTGCTGTCTAGGCCAATAAAACCTCTTTGCATTTCTACTATGTGCTTTTGCTTGTCTCATGTGGCCAGCCCACAGGTCAGAATGACCCACTCTCTATACTACCTCTCTCAAGCATTTTGGCACCATCAACTGTTCTACTCCCCCTTTTACTCTATACAGCTCGTTTTCTTTCACTACCACATGGCACTCTTTTACGGCTGACCGCTTGGTTAGTGCAAACAGAGAGTTCTGAATAACACACACACTCAGGAAATGAGCTCGTCATCAATCTCAAAATTCACTTCTGATTTGGAGTATACCTGTAACATCTATGTATACAGACTCATCTTTAATAAATATTCTAGTTCATTCTTGCATGTTCTGTCTGCTACTGTACTGCGTTGATAACGTATCTGGATCCAGATGATCACTAGTGATTAGTATATGGTTGCTCTGTGTTATGGCAGTCTGCAGAAATGACCTACACTGATTTATATTTACATTACATTTATGGAATTTAGCAGATGCTCTTATCCAGACTTACATCAGTATCACCTAAGTGCTTTCAGATACAATTGACATGGTAACTTGACTGTTTGGGTTATCAAGAACAATTTGTAAAGTTACACACTGTAGTTTTTGTGTATCCACCATCCAGAAATCATTGAAGAAGATGAAACCTCACGAAACTGGCTCTTTCTTCACGTCTAAAACATCTCCACTTCTACACATTTAGAACAGGAAGGTACTCTATCTGTGTACAGCTCTTAAGTCTGCTGCTGCAGAAGCAGTGTTTTACTGAAGAACTGACAGCAAGTACCAAAATTAAACTCTTCTAGTCTTCTAGATTGTCATGTGGTGAATGAAACGGGAGACATACAAGGGACCTATCAGGCCAGCTCCCTTTTGGCCCCACCTGTATGCCAGCAGTTGTGGGCTAGGTAGCCACCATAGTTCGGAGTAGGCCCCCTCCGAACTCAAATTCAGGTCTTCATCTTTCTAAGCAGACTTGTGGGTCTGCTTTACATTCCTGGGGTGCAATTCCCTATGGTGTAGTCGAGTCTTAATTAACACTTCAGCAAGGGCCACATGTAGTATACACCTCTGTGTTATAGGGCCTTTGAAAACATCCACTATCTGAAAGCAGGATGCATAGATTGTCCTGGGGGTCTATTTAAATGCTCAGGTCTTTCAGTGTCCAAGCTTTTGGGGTTGCTCTATAAGAGTCTGTCAAGGCCAGCAGCATTTGCAGTGTGGTGGTCTGACATCACATACCTAAATAAACTGATCAGACTAGGCAGCACTATTACAGGACTGACTCTGTACACACTGGAGGCAGTGACAGAGGAGAAGATGACAGCAACACTGGAGGACAGTCTGAACAACCATATTCATCCTAGTGTGATGTGCAGGAGCACCAGTTAACCACCAGCTCATTACACCACGGTGCTCTAGGAGGCGCTTTTGTTGTCTTTACTGCAGATTACACAATACAGTATAATACGTAACACCAGAGGTTCTGAACATTGTTCCATACTAATAAATCACATACCCTCAATTATGTTGATGGTCATTTACATTACCTACACTACATTGATTTTGTCTTATTTACACACGGATGTTTTGCACTGTGTTCATGTGTGAATATGTTTAGTACACTGTCAGAGTGAAACACTGTACATGGGGTGGTTTTTCAGGGGTAAGTGTTCAGGATCTTTAGTTAGGGAACAAAACTCTACTATATTTCACTGTAGTAATATTTAAACTGCATTAACTCTGTACTTTCTGTCTCACTGCAGACGTTTTATTACACTTTTCTATGTATAAATACAGAAATACAGTCAGTGTAAACTGAAATCACCTGGACATTTTACTGACCCCTTCAGGTCATTATGTTGGTGAGATGTCTTTGGATAAGCCAGGTTTATAACCCAGCAGTGCTGATTTGCATATTACATTCTATATTTATACCCAGTGATGTGAGTGGTCAGAGTCAAGTTCAGCTTCCTGTTGTAGCAGCCAATCAGCTTCCAGCACAGAATTATAAAACTGCTGTTGTAGTAGTTGTAAGTGCAGAGTGAAGCACAGGTCTGACCTCCATCACTAAAGATTACTGCTGTCGTATGTAAACTGTAAGTAACTGTATAGAAACTACATTATACATATCTATAACTGTACTGTGTATAACTAAATGCTAATACTGGTTTAATTTTCTCTTCAGGAGAAGCGTTACTTAATTACCTGAGGTGGCAATGATTCCACTTTATGTAACTGTTCTGTTCTCAGCAGTTTTAGGTAATATTTCAGTGTTTTATTCTTTATTTTTCAGCATTAATCTTCATGTTGTGTCCATTCTGTGTGTGTGTTATTCGGTGTAAGTCTGATGCCCAGATTAATAATAGTTTTAAATACTGTATGTTTCATTTCTGTTTTTTTCAGGTGGCCCCCCAAAGATAGACCTTCCCTGTGTAGATGGGATGAAGTTCATTCAGAACGGGGAAAATGTTACTCTGAATTGTCCTTTTGAAACATTTAATGCAATAACTGCATGGTACAAACAGACTCCAGGAGAAAAGCTTCTTCTCGTTGCTTCTGCTTTTCGTTCTGCTTCAGTTAAATATCATAATGGTTTTGAGAAGAGTAGACGCTTCACTGCATTAGGAGAACAAAGCAGTTTTACTCTGACCATCTCAAACGCAGAACCATCTGATTCAGCTACATACTACTGTGCAGTTGTAGATTATGCAGACACTACGTTATCAGAATGCACAGTGTTAGTGCTCAAAGGTGGGTGTGAGTCTACTACAGCCTGCCTTAATCAATTTCAACTCCCAGATCTTCTCAAAATCTCATTTGATAATCAGTGAACCGTTCTTTTTTCTTTAGGTTCATCTTCACGTCTCTATAATATTCTACAACATCCTGTATCAGATCCTGTTGAACTGGGAGGCGATACAACTTTGCAGTGTTCAGTACTCACAGATACGTCTGCAGGAGAACACAGTGTGTACTGGTTCAGACACGGATCAGGAGAATCTCATCCAGGAATCATTTACACTCATGGAAACAGGAGTGATCAGTGTAAGAGCAGCTCTGAGACTGATTCTTCTACACAGAGCTGTGTCTACAAACTCCCCAAGAGGAACCTCAGCCTCTCTGATGCTGGAACTTACTACTGTGCTGTGCTCATGTGTGGAGAGATCATCTTTGGGAGGGGAACTAAACTGGATGTTGCAGGTAAGATCATATATTTATATCACAGCAAAATCAGAATTCTACTTCTAACTCTCTATATTTCTTCATATTAATAAGAAATCATATTTGTATTATAGGGAACAGGGTTTTGGATCCAGCAATTCTTGGTTTAGCAGCATCAAACATCATATTCATCATTGTGGTTTTATTACTGTGCAGAAAATTACACTACAGTCATCATAAAGGTAGGATTAACATACATGACACTGAGATATGACTGACTAATTTCAGTTTACTTTAGTTAATGTGTTTCTGATTTTTGTAAGAATTTGGTAATATAGTAATATAATACTGTATGTATTATATGTTGTAGATTCTGCTAATGGTTACATAGCTCCAGTAAATCAGGTAATTTTATTTATCTATCTATCTATTATATCTAAATAACATGCCTATACACAATGTAAATTCATAATTTATTCCAACAGTTAAATTCATATTAATAAAAAATGGTGATTATACAGTAAGTAATTATGGATATAAATATGTTGTGTGTTCTATGTAGAGGCGGTAATCAAACCAAAGTAAAAATCCTCAGATCCTCAGATTTAAAATAGAGGTATTAGAATATAGACTGCAGTCATAGATGTCTACTGTATATACACACTCATCGATCGGAATATGCAGACACTGTTCATCTTACTTCATGCTGGTGATGAACATTAGAAACTGCATTAAATTCTTATTTAATCCTCTTCATCCTTTATTATTTTTGTAAATCCTGTGTTCACATTATGAAAACAGTACACATATTCAGGAGAAGCTTAATCTGCTGGCATTTTAATGATGTTATAGTGTAATATGTGACACAGCTAAACTTCAGAATTACTTTAGACAATAACAAACACTGAATTTATTACACTGATTTATTCCACATGCTAAAATGTCGTATTGTTCATGGTTAACTGCTACATGTTTTATTGTGTCAGGCTGAAAACGCTGACGCCTTGAACTACGCAGCTCTAAGCTTTGCTCAGTCTTCCTCCTCCAGAAGAAGCAGAACAAAGAACAGCAGTGATCAGCCTGTGTACTCACAGATACACATCCGTCAGTAGAAACAACCTCAGTGTTACAGTCAAACTGTAAAACTACCATCATCATTAATACTCTGTATGCAGTGTTCATTTCACACATATTAGTATTCATATACATCACAGCACCTCTGTATGTGTCAACTTTCACATGTGAATAAAACATTTTGTTTCAACATTTATTAAAATCATTATTATTATTTTAGAGCATGTAAATGTATTTAAAGTCATGTTTAAATTTGTATCTATAATGTAATAATTAAATTTGAATTTTTAAAGGGCATGTGTTACATTATTACATCATAAAGTATAGGTAACATTGTAGAATTGTGGTTCCATCTCTTAAACAGCTTGATTAACCACATTCATAGACTTGCCCATCAAAAGGTTTGTGGTTGGTCAGCAGTGCAATTTAAACAGAGGACAATAAAGGACGTGTGGTGACTCTTTTACCTTCCACACCAATATCAAATATGAGTGTAATGTGTCATGGTAACAGTGTACTGGTCTAAATACACTGTTATACTACGTTATATGCATTATACATATGATTTATTTGAGATTGCTATCTGTGAACTGTTTAGGTAAAGGAGTACACAATTTCAATCTACTGCTCTTTCTGTCAGATTCAGTTAACATCTCCTCACAGTCCTCTAGCTGTCCTTTCTATGTGCATGCTGGAATAAACTCTGGAGCTCATACCCAGCTCTGGCTTTGAAAAAGAGAATCTAACAAAGTGATTCAGCCAGAGTGACACAACATTCTTCTAGCCAAACCGCAGCCAGCAGCATTTATGCCTGTGCACAGGACAGGGGGAAGGGGAGGAGCTATATGCAACAGCCATATCTGGAAACAAGATGGAACATATAACGGAAAAAGACACTAAAGACATTATACATCTCTCTCTCAGCGAGCACTGCTGTCAATCACCAGGAAGTGGAAGCTGCTTCTGAGCACAGCAAAACTGATGATGTGAGTGAAACCACAGAGAGGCCAACAGTCACTTTGAAGGGGCTTCAAGGTTAAAGTGGACTAAAGGTGCAAAGGTCGGCATACAGAGGGTGCAGGAAAGCATGAGAAGTGAAGTCAGGTTTATTGGTGGGAATAAATAACTAAAGTAGGTGAAACAAGGATTTATGAATATAGACTGTACAGGTGGAACAGGGTAGAAGCTGATTTGAATTGTAGATAAATATTACCTTGTGTTTTAGTCTAATATCATACACAGACTAATACAGTGTAAATAGTGTAGCATGTAGTAAATACTGTGTAGTGCAGAGTAATACAGAGCACCATGGCCCAGTAACATAACATATACAGTGTATACAAGTGCAGTATGGTTATTCCATGTGTAGTTTACAGTATCAGACTGGAATAAGCACACTGCACTTGTTTATACTGTGTTTGTATAAATAATGTTTAGTGGTGTTCAGGGAGTGAGGTAGAGAGTCAGTGTTTACTGCTGAGAATTCTCATGAACGTTACATAAACTACACCACTAATGACTGCTACCAGAACATGACTACACCACTAATGACTGCTACCAGAACATGACTACACCACTAAAGACTGCTACAGAACATGACTACACCACTAAAGACTGCTACAGAACATGACTACACCACTAATGACTGCTACCAGAACATAACTACACCACTAAAGACTGCTACCACAACATGACTACACCACTAATGACTGCTACCAGAACATGACTACACCACTAAAGACTGCTACCACAACATGACTACACCACTAAAGACTGCTACCAGAACATGACTACACCACTAAAGACTGCTACCAGAACATGACTACACCACTAAAGACTGCTACCAGAACATGACTACACCACTAAAGACTGCTACCAGAACATGACTACACCACAAAAGACTGCTACCAGAACATGACTACACCACTAAAGACTGCTACCAGAACATGACTACACCACTAAAGACTGCAACCACATGACTACACCACTAAAGACTACAAGCAGAACATGACTACACCACTAAAGACTGCTACCACAACATGACTACACCACTAAAGACTGCAACCACATGACTACACCACTAAAGACTGCTACCAGAACATGACTACACCACTAAAGACTGCTACCACAACATGACATATACTAGTGTACACCAGTAAAGAAATGCTACCATGTGAGTGTATGACTACACCACAAAAGACTGCTACCAGTTTATACATGACTACACCACTAAAGTTTAGTGGTCTACCAGAACATGAGGTATCAGAGTCACTAAAGACTGCTACCCTCCATGACGTTTACATCTAAAAACACCCACTAAAGACTTCAACCAGAACATGACTACACCACTAAAGACTGCTACAGAACACAACATGACTAAACCCACTAAAGACTGCACAACCCAATGACTACACCACTAAAGACTGCTACCAGAACATGACTACAACCACTAAAGACTGCTACCACTAAAGACTGCTACTGACTGCACACCACGACAAGACTGCTACCAGAACAGGATAACACCACTACAGGCCTACAAACATGACTGTAGGCCACAAGATGACTGCATACCAGACTTACTCACCACTAAAGGACTGCTACCCCAGAACATGACTAACACCCAACAAGACTGCTACAGAACATGACTACACCACTAAAGATGACTATGTGCTGACCATAACATGACTAACCACCCACAGCTGGTAAGTGAACCATAAGTGGGCCGGGGGGTGTTTATACGATCTGAGGTTCTTTAGTATGCGTGCAGAAAGAGGCAGATTCATTGCTGTGTAGTAGCTATCTCTAATACACTGAGTTAAGATTTTTACGGTGTTAAAGGGGCTTCACCTGGTTCAATAAATTTTATCCACTGTGTGCTCAGTAATGAATTATATTGTTCATTTCAGGAATTGCCAGTAATATACTCTGACAGTCCTAGACATCTACAAATCAGAGGGCCATATCTATGTCTCCTTTCTTACGGGTCTGTAATCAGCTTACAAAAAAAAAAAAAAAGCAACTTACCAGAATATTTAACCTATTACTATTTAAAAAACCTCGCAATACTACGGAGTTGTAGATATCTATAGATAGAATCAAATAGCAGTATGGTATTGGTAATAATGTGCAGGAGAGCAGGAGATCCTTATATAGGTCCATATATAAGAATACATGTCCTTTCATTATATTCACTTCT
>JAMWET010004085.1:177500-218967 GCA_024036415.1 Prochilodus magdalenae | reverse complement strand
GTTCACCATCTCTACTTCACCCGCTCGATCAAGACCGGCTGTGGAGTTGGCCTCGCCCTGCGAAAGTCCACCACCATCTCTTTGGTCTTGGAAGTGTTCAGTAGCAGGTTGTTTCTATGGCACCATACCACAAAGTTCTCCACCAGGTTTCTGTACTCTGCCTCCTGCCCTCCCCTCACACAGGCCACACTAGCAGTATCGTCCGAGAACTTCTGCATGTGGCACGTCTCAGAGTTGTGCCTGAAGTCTGAGGTGTACAGTGTGAAGAGGAAAGGGGACAGTACAGTCCCCTGTGGTGCTCCTGTGCTGCTGACCACAGTCTCTGACGTACAGTCCTTCAGCCTGACATACTGAGGTCTGCCAGAGAGGTAGTCGGTAATCCAGGAGACCAGGTGTGGATCGACCTGCATCCTTGCCAGCTTGTCTCTCAGTTGGAGGGGCTGGATGGTGTTAAAGGCACTGGAGAAATCAAAGAACATGACTCTCACAGCGCTGCCCCCCTTGTCCAGATGAGAGTGGGCCCGATGGAGAAGATACAGCATGGCGTCCTCTACTCCCACTTTCTCCCTGTAGGCGAACTGCAGGGGGTCCATTGCGTGTTGAACCTGGGGTCTGAGAAGGTGTAGAAGGAGGCGTTCCAGGGTCTTCATTACATGTGATGTTAGGGCGACCGGCCTGAAGTCATTGAGCTCACTGGGTTGTCCCTTCTTGGTTACTGGAACAAGGCATGATGTTTTCCACAGTGTGGGAACCCTGCCCAAGCGCAGACTCAGGCTGAAGATGTGCTGTAGGGGTGCCCCCAGCTCGGCGGCGCAGGACTTCAGTAGTCTGGGACACACTCTGTCCGGTCCAGCTGCCTTCCTAGTGTGGAGTCTCCTCAGCTCCCCTCTAACCTGGTCTGCGGTGAAGGTGTGCAGAAGGGGAGAGGTGTGGGCTTCAGTGGTGCTGCAGGTCAGGTCTGGTGAGACGAGGTGTGAGAACAGTGGAGCGGGGGCTGTGTTGTCTGAGCTATCAGCCTGTGGGAGGGGAGCGTGAATAAAAAAAGGAGAAGGTGGGGTATGAAGTATCAGGAGCTGAGGCGAAGGGGGAGGGTGGAGGAAGTATCAGCTGAAGCTGCAGAGACTTGAACAGGGCAGTCAAACCGGTTGTAGAAGGTGTTGAACTCATTGGCTCTCTCTACATCACCGTCTGTAGCACTGCCTGTCCTCTGCATATAGCCTGTGATGGTCTTCATACCACTCCATACCTCCCTCATGTTGTTCTCCCTTAACCTCTGCTCCACCTTCCTCCTGTAGGACTTCTTTGCCTCTCTCAGGTGGACTTTGAGCTCCCTCTGTGCGCTCCTAAGCTCCTCCTGGTTGTTGTCTTTAAAGGCCCTCTTCTTCTTGTTCAGAAGGCCTTTGACACTGCTGGTTATCCAGGGCTTGTTGTTAGCGAAGCAGCGCACAGTTTTTACAGGAACAGCAACGTCCATGCAGAAGTTCATGTAGTCCGTCATGCAGTGTGTAATCCCCTAAATGTCCTCCCCATACGGCTCCTGCAACACACTCCATTCAGTGGACTCAAAGCAGTCCCTGAGGGCTGCTTCAGCAGCAGGAGACCATTTCCTGAAGGAGCGAGTGGTTATGGGTTGTGTTCGGACCCGGGGCTTGTACTGTGGCTGCAGGTGGACCAGGTTGTGATCTGATTTTCCCAGAGGGGGCAGGGGTGTGGCGGTGTAGGCATCCTTAACATTGGCGTAAAGGAGATCGATTGTCCTGTTCTTCCTGGTGGGACAGTCCACATACTGGTGGAAAGCAGTGAGTACTGAGTCCAGTGTGATGTGGTTGAAATCACCAGAAATAGCGATGAAGGCATCAGGGTGCTGGGTCTGGAGTCTCGCGATGGTTGCGTGTATGACGTCATAAGAGACTACATTCCCGGTATAACCGCTGATTCCGGACCAGCGCCGCTAGTTCGTCAGTCTTGTTGGCCAGAGAGTTCACATTCCCCATCACCACCGAAGGAACAGAAGGTTTATACCTCCAGTGTTTCTCCATGCGCTTAGCTTTTAGTTTAGCGCCGGCTCTGCAGCCCCTGTAGCTCCTTCGCAGTTCCTCCGGGATGGGGTGCGTTTTGCCAGCACGGCCCTTTGTTCGGAGCGCTAGCAGCTCTTCCCTTGAGTAAACAAAGTTAGTCCTGTGCTCCTGCACGAAAACAGATTCCATGTCATACAAAATAATCACTAAAACTAGTGATAAAAACGTGTAAAAGGAAGAAAAAAAGTAGGGAAAAAATGCTAAAACAGTACACAACAGACGGAGCTACTGGAAAGGCTACCACCCACAGCGGCACCGGAAAACTAGGTGTATATTCACCGTGGTCAGCACAAGATGAATGCATAACATGGCCAGAAGGCCTGGTCCCACTCCAACTCCACCCCTGCATGAGAGTGTTCTAGCTGCATGGGATGGATTATCACAGGACACCGTTAGGAACCTCTACAAGTCCATGCCCAGATCTCTGCCAACTGTTAGTACTTGTTCTGCAAGACGTTTACTTTGTTGGGCATTGGAGAAAAGCTTTGTAGCTGTTATTTTTTAAGTTTTATAATGCTCAAGCACCCTTACATTAAGATCCAGCACCCCTAAAAATAATAGTAAGATGTTATTTTTGTTATTGTTGTTGTTTGACTCTGATAAGCACATGATATGATTCACTGTCCTCTCCTACCCTTACCCCGCCCCACTTTCCTCAAAGCCAAGCAGTAGACTGTACTAAGTGCATGCTAGTGCCAGTTACAGCGGCACAGGTGTCTACAGGTGTCAGTGGTGCGGTGGCTCCAGTAAGTAGCGCAGGCGGAGGTCACTCAACACCAACACATTAAGGAGTAGTCCTCATTTTTGATGCACAATATTTTGATGCAAATATTCACAAAATATTTATTCAAAATATGGTGCATGCATATAAACAATATCTTCGTAATCAGTTACAGCTAAAAACGTAGCAGAAAAACATCTCTTTTTAGTTTCACAGAACAAACATTACTTGTTTCTAAATAATTTTCAATTTATTTACCAGATTCACATTATGAGGTTTGAATCATTTTACTCTACTCCAACAAACAAAGCTATTCAAATCATTTCATCCTCAAAATCATCTACATGCATACTAGATCCAGTTCTGACTAGTTTACTCAAGAAAGTTCTCCCAGAAATAATAATAAACGTATCTCTTCGTCTTGGTTACATCCCAAAATCCCTTTAACTAGCAGTAATTAAACCTTTAATTAAGAAGCCTAATCTTGATCCCTATAGATTAGCTAGCAAACTAAAGACCCATTTCAAATCGTCCATTCATTTCAGAGATTTTAGAGAAAGCTGTAGCACAACAGTTAAGTTCCTATCTGCACAGGAATGCCATACATGAATAATTCCAGTCTGGAGGCCTCCTCACAGCTCCGAGACAGCAGTAGTGAGAACTGGAAAGGATCTTTTAGTGTCTCTGACAGAGGTAACTCATCCTTACTGGTCCTACTGGATCTTAGAGCATCTCACACAATAGAATACTCCATCCTCCTAGATAGGCTGGAAAATCATGTAGGAGGAACAGGAAAAGCTCTTTCATATTCAGCTCATTTCAGTGCTTATTTGAGCATTGGGTGACCTGTAGGACAACATTCCATCTGTGACACAGTTTGGTAACCTTGTTTTACTGGTTCATTTCCTGCAGCTCTCAGATGTTTTGAAAACTTAAAACAACTTATGTTAAACAACTTCTCCAATGGCAATGATGTCCTTCCCTTTGGTAAACCTTGCTGGTGTAGATAACTTGGAGCCTGAAGTTCCTCTTTGTTGGTCTCGCTGTAGGAGAACACCTGGAAGTGGTTTTAGCTTTGGTGGACAGGACACTTCTGTTACATAACATTGGAAAGCAGAGTGAAAGCAGCATTAGCTAGATAATTACATCCACATGATGACAACATGAAACAGCAGCTAGGCCTAGCTAGTTAGTTCAGCACATCCACAAAATTACCCAGCAGAATATTCATGCTATGTCCAGACTGGGTGGACACTTCACTTGCTAAAGCAAAACACAACCATGAACACCAGGATTGGAGGAAAGGGTAAAAACCTGTGTATACTAATTATTAAGGCTTTGTACATGTTTAGTCTGAGTTGAGCTAGCAGCAGTCAGGTCTAGGTATTTTGGCATTGATTATTGTAATAATTGTTTTACTAGTGTTGTTTTTTCACCAGATACGTCAGAAGTTCAAAGTGACAACTTAATCACTCTGAACTTTCTGTGTGTGTACATGTGAGTTCTCAAGCAGACAGGTGTGTTTATATGTTCCTCTTCCTCTAAACGCCCAGTTGGAATGATTACATACACACTCCCATGGGGAGGAGCCACACAAACAGAAAAAACTTCACATACATGATTGACAGGTCATATGTGCTTACAGGAAATCTAAAAGACCTCTAATATATAAAAGTATGTATAATGCTGTATGTCCAGTAAATGGACTAATGTACCGGTTATGGTTAACTAGCATTTTAGCATTTATTGAGCTTATGTTAACCTACATGTGAGCACCAGGGCAGAAAGAAGAGCAGCTGAGGGGAGAGGCCAGCCTCTACAGGGATCAGCTGACCTACTCAATTAGGGCTACTAAACCCTACTATTCCCTTCCTTAAAACTTCGTAAGAACAGTATATTTACACAAATGTGTAAAAAAACAGCATAATGATACTTCCCCACAAGGTTTGGTCAAGTAAATGAACATCAGGTGGCAGATGTGCAAAATAACTTGAACAATTTCTAATCTTCAAAACCTTTAATCATTCATATTGTTCAATCAGCTTTCACAATTTTCAACCACATACACTTACATACCGGAAGTCTTGGGATAGCAGTGTGTACACTGATTTTGATTATGTATAAGTCTCACTTCTGGGGTCAGGGCAGTCTCTTGTAAAGTGACCAGGTTGCTTGTGTAGCAGAAAAAAACAGATGCTAAAGTTGAGTTAAGGGTGAGTATGACAGAATTAGGTAGATACAACTGTAATACTGCTTAGCGAGTATTTTTATGAGAAATGCAGTGCGATGGTTAGTCGACAAGGAAGTTACGGTTTTGTTATGGTTAACCATTTGTAAGACGTTTGTTTCTCCATGTGGAGTTAAATGAGGCTTGTTGTCTTATGTTAGTTCTGCTTTTCTCGTATCAAAAGAAACATGACAACAGAGCCGGCAGGCAAGGTTCAGATACAAATTCAGAGCTTGTTTAGAGTCAAACATGGCAATAGCTAGAGTAAGAGTGCAAGCTGAGACGGTAAGAGCTGGACAGTCCAGGATATTGATCTACATCCAGTCCAAAGAATTCCAGGTTGTGGTCCTCAAATCAGTGATGACATTGCAAAGTAAGTAGGAGAAAAACAGAAAGACTGGCCTAGGCATCTACAGTCATCGACATTTCTCTATAATGCCACCTTTCACAGGACCTGTGGCTATGCACCCTTCTGTTTAATATTTGGGAGGGAGCCTTGTTTAACTGTAGATATTCCCTACTTACTCAGTTCTATATGATCCGGTTATGACCAGCTATGATATGTAGGTAGAGTCCCTCAAAGACAGGAGAGATTCATTAATCACAGCACAAGAGCATGTCAAGAAGGAGCGGAACGGCATGAAGAGCTATATAACAGGACACTGGAGGGACTCATCAGTATTGGTGATCGGGTGCTTCAGATTGGTGATCAGGGGTAAGTAGAGAATGGCTGACAAAAGGGAATTGACGAGTTACACAAGGTTCTAGCCTTCAGGAAGACTGTGGTTCTTTCTCTGGGATTTCCCCAGATTCTAAAGACAGTTAGACGATGTAATTCCAGCTGTCTCCACAGCTGTTTTATATCAGATAAATATCACTCATTAAATTTCAGTTAAAACTAATTCTGTGTATCTAGGTGACTGTTAGTCAACCATGTTGAAAAGTATCTTGCTATAGTTAATAATGCTAAAGAAAAGTTGTCTAGCTTTTCGTGTTATTGTATTATAGACATACAGGCTATCTTTGAAGATTTCTTTGTGAACGTGAAGCTTGATTTATGCCATGTGTGTTCACCCTTTGACATTCTTTCTTTTGGAGTTACTGCAGTAGCATTTCTCATTGGGACTTTCTCTTAGCGTGGGGAAATCTAGCTGTGCATTCATAAACCTTTACTGAAAGCTAACATGTCGGCTCTTGATGTTTTGGTGGTCCACAGTAATGATCTTACAAAGAAATGCTCTGAACTGCTCTTAACTGTGCACTGAGTGAGAACTGTTACACTCAGGCTAGTTTGCTTGTATCATATACACAGGCCTGCGTATTACTCAATGTACCTTCTGACAGGTGCTGACTCCGCTTGCTCCACCTGTAGCTGATTATGGACTTATTAATACTACTTCTTAAACCGCTCTGTTCTGTTAGTTCTCTTTTTTGTAGTTTTTCTGGGTTGTCTTTTCTTGGCTTCTTTCCCATGTCTCCTGGGTTTTGGTTATTGTACATGTCGCTTTGATTGACAGCCTGTGTTTTGTTCCCTGCCTGTAGTTTGGACTGTGGGTATTGGAATCCCCCAAATTTACACCACTCAGAACTCGCAACCTACCTCAGTCCGGTCGTTACAGCTTGGTGAATAGCTGTACTGAATAGCTGTGTTATGTAGCTTGTTTGCTCAAGTTAGAACAGTTTGGGAATGAAGTTGGACATCAGAACATGACTTTGTAGGACAAAAACACAAAACCATAGTGACCCCTGCTGAAGCTGGTAGCCCCAGGAATATTATCACCAAGACTGAACTTAATCTGATAGCTCAGGAGGTTCAGTTATATAATAGAATATAAAATTATTTTGAGTCTTGTACACTTCTGTTCTGAGTGCTCTGATTCCCTGAATCATGCAATGATTCTCAGGTTTAATCACGGCTTCAGTTTGCACGCAGTCATTCTGCATTCCGGCCAAAGATCATTTTGTCAAAGGTGAAAATGAAAGCTAGCATGCCTATCAAAAATCAGGTCCAGTTGAGCAGTAATAAAGGAAAGAACCAAGTAACTCCTCTTTTCATCCTCCATCAAATTCAAGTAAAGCCCCTTTCATGCTGAAGCTAAAGAAGATGTTTTTGCATATGCAGCTACAAACATTAGAGTCATGTTTATATTTAGTATGTATAGCTTTAGACTGGTATGCATCACAGTGTATATTTTAGAAGTTGATCAGACCTCAGAAAAAGATACCAGGTTGTCTGTGTCTGTTTGCTCTGATACCCTTTTCTGATGAGCTTTTTTCTAAATTTTATTATTTTTGTCATCTTTATTGTGGACATTTATTTGCTTAGTTCGATAATATTCTATTAAAATAATAATAATAATAATATTGCACTGAAGGTTACTGAACAGCTGTATGATATACTCAACTTTTTTTAACTTGCTCTTAATGAACTTAGACACATCCTATAACCTAAGAACATTATGACCTTGGCTTTACCCTTGAGAACATCTAGAAACTTTAGGAAAGTGGAATGCTAAGCATGTGTTAATGTCAATGTGAAGAAAGTTAAGGCTTAAGTTAAAACAACAATGGTGTCATCTTCTGGCTGTAAACAGATGGCATTCTAAACAATTTCTGCAAATGCTCCAGTCACTCCACCTAGTAGCCGGCACTGTTCACCTCAGAGTATACACCCATCAAAACATATCAGCTACACTGTTTAAAGGGCCAGATTTACTGAAAAGTGTACAAAACCTGCAGGTTGACAGTCGTGTGACAGAGTGTTTATCTTGTATCATGCAAAAACAAAGCACCACAGAGCAGGTATGATGTGGGTGGTGGATCATTTTTGGCACTGCAGTGGCACTGACGTGGTGGTTAGTGTGTGTGGTGCTGCTGTAAGTGGATCAGGCACAGCAGTGCTGCTAGACACCTCAGTGTCACTGCTGGACTGAGAATAGACCATTTACATTTATATTTACATTTAAGGCGTTTAGCAGACGCTCTTATCCAGAGCAACTAACAACCGTGCTTAGTGTTCCGTTAATATTGAATAATATTCCGGCTAGTACAGGAAGTTTAGAGCCTAAAACTCACCACGAGCTCAGACACTGCCCAAACAAGGGGCCAGTGCTGGTACCTAGAGATTAATACACAGACATATAAAGCAATAGACCATTACCTGGCAACCCCAGCCCAGTGCTCATCCCTGAAGAGGAGAAAAGGTCATTATAAGTGCAACACAATACACACAACTTACACCTCTACTAGTGCTCACTCACTTAAGTGCATTACGAAGAGATGGGTCTTTAGTCTGCGTTTGAAGACCGCGAGAGACTCCGCTGTTCTGAAGCCCAGTGGGAGTTCATTCCACCATCTGGGAGCCAGGACAGAGAAGAGTCTGGACGCTTGTCTTCCATGAGTCCTCAGGGATGGCTGTTCGAGTCGAGCTGTACTTGAAGCGCGAAGGGCTCGAGGTACAGCTCGACTCTTCACCACCGCCATAAGGTAGTGAGGCGCTGGTCCATTCTTGGCTTTGTAGGCGTCAGAGTTTTAAATCTGGTGCGGGCAACGACAGGAAGCCAGTGAAGGGAGCGCAGCAGTGGAGTCACGTGGGTGAACTTGGGAAGGTTGAAGATGAGACGGGCTGCAGCGTTCTGGACAAGTTGCAGGAGCCTGATGACCCTCAGAGGAAGACCAGCCAGGAGCGAGTTGCAGTAGTCTAGCCTTAAAATGACCAGAGACTGTACAAGCAGCTGGGTGGCTTCCTGAGAGAGGAAGGGTCGTATCCTCCGGATGTTGTAGAGGAGGAATCTGCATGACCAAGTCAGGTTCGCTATATGAGCTGAGAATGATAACTGGCCATCCAGAATCACTCCAAGGATTCCAGCATCCTCAGTCGGGGTGATCAACGAGTTCCCGAATGAGATGGTGAGGTCACGGTAAGGACCTGTAGTGTTGGTGATGAACAGCAGCTCAGTCTTGCTGGGATTGATCTTAAGGTGGTGAGCTGTCATCCATGAGCCGATGTCGGTCAGGCATGCTGAGATGCGGTTGCAGACCTGTGTATCAGATGATGGGAAGGAAAGCATGAGTTGAGTATCATCAGCATAGCAGTGATAAGAAAAGCCGTGAGAAGTAATTACTTATCCAAGAGAAAGAGTGTAAAGAGAAAAGAGAAGAGGACCCAACACCGAGCCTTGAGGGACACCGGTAGAGAGCCTGCATGGAGCAGACGTGGACCCATTTCATGATACCTGATAGTGGCGGTCCTCCAGGTAGGACTCAAACCACTTCCATGCAGTGCCGGTGATTCCAAGATCGGTGAGGACCGACAGGAGGATCTTGTGGTTCACTGTGTCGAAGGCCGCAGACAGGTCGAGACCACCAACTAATACTATCCAGCTAACACCATTTCATGAGGATCTTTCCATTTTTTTTAGAAAGATAAAATATTCAAAAATATCTATCCATTCCAGAGACATTATCAACAGCCCTTAGGATGGTAAATAATAGGAAGTTTAGTAATACTGTTTTCCCTCTTTACTGGAACATAGTAGATCCACAGTAGATAATACACCTTGTGGGCTGTAACAGGTAATACAAAAACATATAACAAATAATAATGCATAAATAAATAACAGATATAAAGTATAACTTAAAAATGCAGCCAGTGTTAATGCCAATCTCATAAACACAAAGGTTATAATTTGATTGACATTACATACATGGAATATTCTGTGGGGGAATATGGATTTTTTTTTTCTTGCAGTAACCCTGTCTATGTTAGCATAGACAGATTAAATATATTTCAGCATTTTCAGCATGTCATATTTTCAGGTTTTCTGGCCGCCTCCAATCTCCCGGAGTTCTCTCCCTGATGGCGTCACTGTCTTATGACCTGAAACTCCCAATCACACTCAACTTCCGCATTTAAGGTCTCTAGGGTACTGACTGCCCACCTGCACCTCATTTCCCTGTTACTACATAAACCACAAACACATACGTCCACATTATGAAGTATTGCCAAACCCAGTTTGCATACTGAACGTTCTCTCTTTCTACTCTCTGTTTGCTGCTGCTGTTTTTGACTTTCCTTTGCTCCTGACTCTTGCTCCTGGATTTCCCCTTCTGGTTTTGTGTGTTGCTCTGTTGTTTGCTCTCTCCTTCTGCTCTCTGGTATTAGTTTGCCTGTTTGCTGATCAAACTGTCAAATACAGACGACTTGACTTTTAGCTTGGTACGGGTTGAAGTATGTTTGTTCCTGACATTAGGTAATATCTCAGCCACATGAAAACCATTTGATTAAAAAAACTATATTAAAAGGACAAATACCCTGAGCGGGCTCAATGTATAAAAACAGGACAATAGAAGGAAGGTCAAGTAGGGTGTCCTCCACCTGCTGGTACCATTTCTGTAGTGGAGAGTTGGAGGCTGAGGGAAAAACAAAAACGCAACAAGCAGAGCTAGACTTAAAGTTGAATTTTAATGGGGAGGTCTGACTATGGGAATTAAAGATACAAGCGATGAACATTGCTCCTTATCCAGCAGCCAATCAACACAATGCACCATCTTCTCCAGCAGCTACTTTGGTGGAATCTGTCCCTGTTCCTTACGGTACTAGCTCACCTGCCTTTACATGTAACTTTGGTTCCACCTTTTAAGAAGGCTAAGGCAGTTACTTACTTGGCCTGTTTGAGCATATTGCTACTACTTAGGAAGGTGCTGTCTCTCTTGTTGCAGAACAGGTTAGGTTTGTTCATCACTCCCACTAAATAATAGCTTATAATATGTATTAGTCATGAATTAGTTCCTGAGGCGTACCAAAATAAATTTTAGAGCTTGTCTCAGAAAAATGTCTCAGAAAATTCAAATGTGATGCTAATGACGTGGTAAGAATATGATGATGTTCTGCAGATGATTAACTGTAAATTTAACCATTTAACCACTACTGCATTATATGTAAACAAGACATTCAAATTGCAATGGGCTAAGAATATTTGAAAATCTAGAACTGTGCCAGTAGAGCACAGATTACAACAATACATTTATCTCTAACCAGCTTACAGTACACTGTGCTAGGTCATTAGTATGTGTAGTTAATGGCTTTGTTTAGGGACAGGATGAGGACAAGCAAGATGGAGAAATTCTAGAAATCATATTTTAAATTCTACTTTTATTTAGTGAAAAGGTCATCATACCATCAGATATCAACCAGTTACACTGGAAATAATTTACTACAAACAAAGCCAACCCCTAAAACTTTAACCATTTTTCGGACCAAGTTGAATGGAAATGTTTCTATCATGTTATTTTACAAACAAAAAGAGAGATTATTTAGTTGACTCAGCCAGAGGTAGAATCAGTAGAAAGAAAATTAGAACGCATAATCTTTATTAAGTCTAGATTGTCAACATAGCTGGTAAGCACTGTTGTGTGCTGATGTCCAAGCTCCTCATTTAAAACTTTTTTTGAGGAAGTGGCCAGAGAGACATTGGCATGTTCCCTAAAGGCAGAATTAGTTGTAGCTTCCTATCTAAATACACAAATCACATGTATATGTAAAATTGATTGCCAATTCCTCACCAGAAATTGTTGTTACTTCAAGGCAGCAATGTGCTACAAGGGCACTAACACCTCCCAAAAAATGATTTATGCTAAATAAAGTATTTCATTTATAAACCAAATGACGTGTGTGTTGCTCTGTATGTGCCTGTGCGTGTGTGTGTGTGTGTGTGCATGTGTGTGTGTGCGCATATGTGGGCCTGCGCATGTGTGTGTTTGCCTGTGCATGTGTGTGTGTGCCTGTGCATGTGTGTGTGTGTCTGTGTATGTATGTGTATGTGTGTGTGTGTGCGTGTGTGTGCCTGCACATGTGTGTGTGTGCCTGTGCATGTGTGTGTGTGCCTGTGCATGTGTGTGTGTGTGTGTGTGTGTGTGTGTGTATGTATGTGTATGTGTGTGTGTGTGTGCCTGTGCATGTGTGTGCGTGTGTGCCTGCGCATGTGTGTGTGTGCGCGTGTGTGTGCCTGCACATGTATGTGTGTGCCTGTGCATGTGTGTGTGTGTGTGTGTGTGTGTGTACCTCTGCGTGTGTGTGTGTGCCTGAGCATGTGTGTGCGTGTGTGTGTGCATGTGTGTGCGTGTGTGTGTGCGCATGTGTGTGCGTGTGTGTGTGCGCGTGTGTGTGCCTGCGCATGTGTGTGTGTGTGTGTGTATATGGAGGTGTTATTCTGTATGTGTGACTGAATGTGTTTCTCTGGGTCAGTCCCAGTGTCTGTCTTTTTGCTGTAGCACACTGATGGCTGTTCTGGATGTGAAATATCTAAAATCCTGATGAGGTTCAGTAAAAACGGTTGCACAATTTACAGATGCATACGGATGCAAGGCCATCCTTGTTCATGAGAGACAGTACCTAACCTGAATGCTCATTTTATACTCACTTCATGTAAAATGTTTCCTAAACCTTTGAGACTAGGTTTAATTTGCTTCTGTACTAACTATTTCAGAATGTGCTGCTGGCGTGTATTTTGGAATGAGCGCATATTTAAACCATGCACAGCAAAGACATGATAACATCATTTCATTTTCCTGTTTTCTTTTTAAAAAACAAAGTAGATCAAAGTAGATTTATGAATCATTGCTTTCCATTTAACATCACTTAGAAAGGGATTTAGTTGAACCCCTGGTCAAAATAGCTGCACCCAGAAGGAAGTGTTAGATTGCAATGCTGTTCAGTAGGAAGATAAAAAGTTACCAGGAACAATAATGATAAACGATCAACTGGGGGACAATATGGGTAATATTTAATAAGCTACACATACAGTAGTAGTGTCTTTCTAACTCTTACACTTCAGAGTTTCCCCTCTGCCTTCAATCTCCCTAACTCCAACTCCTTATTTGCCTGATTCTCCTGGTTCTGACCTTTTGTCTGCCTCTAGACTCTGATCTCGAATTCTCCCTCTGTTATGTTTGGTCGTGTTAACTACCTGGTTGTTAAATAAAGCTCACCTGACTTTTAGCTCTGATTGCGTCAAGCCATGTTCTTTGTTCCTGACAGGTGTTGTGCACTGAAATAGTCTGAAGGTGTGTTCTCTGTTGACTTGGTAGTGTATCAACTACCTTGTTTCCAATCAGTGTTTAGTCTGTCATTCCTCTCTCACATAGCTGACTGTAATATAGCCATGACTTCTTGTAAATCATATGTACCATCACTGACCTCAATACGTATTTCCTGATCAACCTGTTTTAAAACATGACCATGTTTCCGTGTTAGGCCACCAGTCAACATCACAGCCTGTTTTTCTGAATGAGATCCATATCCAAATACAACTCTAGAGTTGTATTTCCTGACCAACCTGTTTTCTTGCTTCTGTTGTTACTTCTGTATAGTTTGTATATCTGCTACTGGATGCCTTGAATTTCCCTCTGGGATCAATAAAGTATCTATCTATCTATCTATCTATCTATTATATGAATTTTCCTTCAGAAATGGATGTTAATATATATATTCACTTAAGTAGGACAGTGAGGATACAAACATCGACCTCTTTCCTCAGAGGATTTTACCTTATTGTGTCTATCTTTCCTGAAATTCTCCTAGTTTGTGAGCTGTGAAGACTCGGTGTAGAATAAGCAGAAAAACTGCTTTTAAATCCTGTACAATCTTTTCATGAACAGGTTAATGTAGAATAGCATTTATTTTTCAATTATTGAAACTTTTGGGGTTTTATTTTTACACATAGGAATTTTAACAATGTTGCATCGAGCTTTCATTGCCTCCCACAACCATTGAAACTCATAACTGGGCTAGGTCTGTTGCTGCTTGCAATTATTTATCTATTGACAAAACATGGCAGCTGAGTTTCTGTGTTGTGTATCAACAAAACTATGTCCAAAGATGCATTAGCTGTTATAGCTTCATCGTCCATCATAACTGGCTCTGGTACCTTGTGGTAGTTTAGATAAGGTAAACAATACATGGGTCTTAAGACAGAGCCCTGTGGAACACCATACTATACTTGTGTGAGTGGGTGATTCACCATTTACAAACTGATAGTGATCACTCATGTACAATCTGAACCATAGAAGAGTTGCTTATTATGCCCACACAATTTCCTAGCCTTTCTAGTAGGATAGAGTGATCTATTATGTCAAACGTACTAAGATCAAGCAGACGGATAGGATATGTTTCCTTTGTCAGAGACAGATGGTCAATGAGATTTTGAAACATAGCCAAGCTCAGAAGAGGCTGGGTTATTTCTGGCAAAACATCTTCAAGTAATCATGTAGGAATCTGATCAATTATGCAAGTAGATGGTTTTAAGGAAAACATAATATATACTAGTGCTGTTTCTTAAAGCATTTCTGTAGTAGTCATAATGTGCTTTACATCTGGTTTAGGTTTACGGGACAGTCCACTTGTAGCTGTTAACTTTGTACTTTAAAGTTTTAGCCTAGACATTTCAATTTTTATTATTGAAGAAATACTTAAAATCATTGCTACTGTAGGATGATGGTATCTGAAGTTCCCTTTGGTTTCCATTCATTCTCAACCCTACCCAAAACCGTTTCTTTAACCTAAAGTCACCAAACTCCATGTACTCACTCACAGTGTAGATCCCCAAACTTTAATCCACAGACACACATATCTGACTCCTCTATTTGCTGTCTAATCATCCCTTATTCATCCCATAGACTCATTTTCATTTTCTAATAACCAATTGACAACCCCTTTTCAATCACTCAGTAAACACCACAAACAGCATGCAGTGTCTTAGCTACAGTTTAGTAACTAACCCTTACTCCATAGCACTTGGCAACACCGTAGGAACCGTCTAGCAGTAAGCATAAGCTGTGGAATCGCTCTTTGTTGGCGTGATTGACATGTATCCTTTGTAGAACATGACATGGATGACTTCTGGGGTGTTTTATGACCCGCCCACATTCCTAAATACAAGGAGCCCAGCAGGTTCTAATGCAAAGGGCGGAGTGAACATAGGACAGTCAGAAGGTAAGTAGTGTTGTTTTGCTGATGGTTTCCATCATATCTTACATTTACTAAATCTCAATATTTTGCTTTATCGCTTTATGGTGAAATTTAAAAATTAACAGTAATACATTAAAATGAACAGCTTTGAGTTACAGTGTCTGTTACATATATTAAGTAAACTTTGGAATTCTATTGTCTGATCACTCACTTATGATATCTGAGATCTCTGCTGAACATCTTTCTTCAGTCCAACCATGACATGATTTACATCATGTGATGAGTGTTTTCTAAAATATCCATGTTTTTTTTTTTGAGATAATGACCCTAATCCACAGAGCACATCAGTGTATGTAAGAACATAAAGTGTAATCTGATTACATTCTACAAAATCCTATAGAACCCTCTAGTCTGGAGACATTAATCACATTAGTTCATGTCCTCTAATAATAACATATAAATATATTTTGGGATATAAAATTACCTATCTATAATGGCAATCTTTATATTATAGTATGTACTGTAAATGTAGTGATAATGATATTATCACTAGTGTAATGATATTTAAAGTCTTTGTAATTTAATGTTGAAGAACAATTTTCTTTTCTACAAGTTTCAGAAACTCTTTCTAAAGTACCTTGAGTACCTTGCTATCCCTTTGCTGCTGTAACACTGTGAATTTACCCACTGTGGGACTAATAAAGGATTATCTTATCTTAAACTGCTCTTTTTAGTTAGTTGCAAGTTGCTCTTCCAGCTGTTTTAATTAGTACCACTTATTTTTCCAGCCTTTTGGTTCCCTTTTCAATTTTTTCCTCAAATTCTAAATGAGTAAATAGTTTTTATGAAATGGTCTCACTTTCAAAAGCTGAGATGTTCTGTTTTCTGTTGTGACTAAAACATGACTCTGAGATTTGCGAATCATTCCATTCTGATTCCAGTTGTCCACTAACTAAAAACTCTTAATCCACTGTTAACCCCCAAGCTAGCTTCTCATCTGTTAAGCAACCATGTGGAAAGACACGTCCTGTGGTCGTAGAAAAGACATTCATCTGTTTCAGAAGGGCCAAATTATTTGCATGCATCAAGCAGAGAAAACATCAAAGGAAAAACTACTAAAGTCGGCTGAAGAAGTGTCCAACACATCATTAAACAGTGGAGGGACGGTGGGGAAACATCATCTTCCAGGAAGGAATGTGGTCAAAAAAAAAAAGAAGATGATGGCGATAGGTGATCTAATAACCGTGTGGTGAATCAGATGGTGGAGAAACAGCAGTAGCACTCAGGGAGATGTTTAACAGTGAGAGGAAGAGCGTCTCCACACACACAGTGTGAAGGGAACTCCGGGGATCGGGACTAAACAGCTGTGTAGCCTTAGGAAGACCACTCGCCAGTGAGGCTAACTGGCTAACACGGCTTCAGTCTGCTAGGGAGATAAAGACTGGACTCTGGAGCGATGGAAGAAGGTCATGTGGTCTGATGAGTCCAGATCTACCCTGTTCCAGAGTGATGGGGCATCAGGGTAAGAGTAGTGGAGGCTGAAGTGATCACCCATCATGCCTAGTGTTTCCTGTACAAGCCTGTGGGGGCAGTGCTGGGGTTACTGCAGTTAGTCAGGTCCAGGTTCAGAAGCATCATGTGCCCAATAAATGAGGTCAGCTGACCACCTGAACATCATGATCCACCTTTGCGGATTGGTCCAAAGTCTCCCATCATCAAAATCTTGGGGGAAAATTAATGCAGCTCTGGACAGAGGTAAATGTTGTGACATTGCAGAAGCTTGTGGAAACGATGCCAAAGTGATTGTGTGCCGTGATGAAAGCTAATAAAATATATAATGTGAAGTAAATGGGCACCAAAGTCTAAACATTATTAAGTAACATTAAGAACTGCCACTAGTAAAACACAGGTTCTGCAATTAAGTCAGTTTATGGGTTTTAATGAACAAAAAATATTATGTTGATAATAGATAATATGTTGGTACACCCTAGAACCAAAAGAACCAGGCATCACTGACTTTTATAATTTAATCTGACTTTATGTGCTAATTTCAATCTTTAATAATACATTTTTCTAGAAACATGACAGTGTACTTAATGAATAATACTGTATCTCGGATTCTGAAGGAATAAACATAAATTAATTTAGTTATATACAAAATTTTATTTTTGAATAAAAACAAACGTTTTCAGTATTAAATCCTTTGGTTTTTGATTCATAATTCATGATTGTTTTAGCAATATGTTTTTAGTGTGTATGTATGTATGTTTATATGTAGGTATATATACATGAACGAAAGGATGCCACATTGTTTGATCACCCTACAGAGGGTTGAATTCAAAGACACCCTGAAAATCAAAGCGAAAAAACGATGCAGCAGGCTCGTCCATTTAACCCAAATTCCATTGCATCAACTCGAAATGGTACTCAGTAGTTTGTATGGCCTCCACGTGCTTGTATGTATGCCTAACAATGTCAGAGCATGCACCTAATAAACGGATGGTGTCCTGGGGGATCTCCTCCCAGATCTGGACCAGGGCAACACTGAGCTCCTGGATAGTCTGAAGTGCAACCTGGTGGCATCTGATGGACCGAAACATAATGTCCCAGAGTTGTTCTATTGGGTTTAGGTCAGGCGAGCCAGTGGGCCAGTCAATGGTATCAATTCCTTCATTCTCCAAGAACTGCCTGCATACTCTCGCCACATGAGACCGGGCATTGTTGTGCACCAGGAGGAACCCAGGACCCACTGCACCAGTGTAGGATCTGACAACGGGTCCAAGGATTTCATCCTGATACCTAATAGCAGTCAGGGTGCCGTTGTCTAGCCTGTAGAGGTCTGTGCGTCCTTCCAGGGACATGCCTCCCCAGACCATCACTGATCCACCACCAAACCAGTCATGCTGAATGATGTTGCAGGGGGAATAACATTCTCCACGTCACGTCTGTCCCATGTGCTCAGGTGAATCCTGCTCTCATCTGTGTAAAGCACAGGGCACCAGTGGCATATCTGCCAATTTTGGTGTTCTATGGCAAATGCAGATCAAGCTCTACAATGCTGGGCAGTTAGCACAGGGCTCACTACAGGACGTCGGGCCCTCAGGCCGCCCTCATGAGGCCTGTTTCTGATTGTTTGGTCAGACACATTCACAGCAGGGGCCTACTGGAGTTCATTTTTGTAGGGCTCTGGCAGTGCTCATCTTGTTCCTCCTCCGTACAGAACATACTTAAATGACTGAGAATTGAAGTATTGCTATTTAACTTTGTTATATGATGTTTTTAGATAATTTATTACATGCAGTGTGAAGTGATTTGTTCATTAGAAACAGCCAGTAATATCTATGTTAACCAGCTAATTACTAACATGATGCCTCCCCCAAGGGCAGGCAGGACATGTTTCATATGTGGAGTTTGCTAGTGTGTAATAACATTGCTAAATAACACTGGACAGGTCACCAAACTCATTTCTGTAAATACATGGCTAGAAACCTGGATTCAAAATGGCTCCGGAGCTTCATTTGTTTTGCACAGACACACTGAAGTGTTTTTTTTATGACTTACATCAGTCAATAAAAGCAAAAGGCAATAAATTAATGAATTAATAAATATCATCTCTAAATAAGTAAACATGGTGCAGCCATCGGAAGTAAATCAAACCATTTTACTTCAGTGCAATATGTTCATCATTCTGCACTACAATCAGAGCCAGGGTACATGAGTTCATAAACACACTGTCACCAAGGTATATTAGCAAAGGAGCTAAGCCTTTGTAAAGCTTTAAACAGTGACCAGATATTACTCTTCAAGCTGGACCCACCAGTACTAGGGGTGGTGAACCCACCAGTTACCAGACGTACCTGTGGCTCTTTCTATGACTTGTGCTGACCTTTCTAAATTTCTGTACACAAGAAAAGAAGAGACAATTTTGTATATTAAATAATAAGTAATTTTAGCGATTATGAGAAGTAGCTAAACTGTAAGGTGGAGGCTAAGGCAGCTTCCAAACACTTAGAGTGGTTTCATTAATGATATTCTAGTACTCACAATCCAAACTATAGGCAGAGCTTACAGACAACAACAGAAACATACTGTTGGTGTCCAAAGAAAAACAAATATCTCCAAAATGCCAACTTTACAGGGGAGGCCAAAAACATCATTTAACTTTAATATAAATCAATGGAACCAGACGTCTTTCCAAACAGTATTGGGCCATTTCTGTTGGTCCATTAATCATGTGATTCTCACTCAGTGTAAAGAGCAGCTGATTTGTTCAAATAATGCATAAAAGTAAAAATGGACAAAGTGGAGATACGTTTTTCATTGATTTTCAAAGATCTAGAAACCAGAAACCAAGAGGCAAGATAAATGAATCAAAAATAGGCAATGTAAAGGAAATGCAAGGCAACCAAAGAGGGTGCATCGTAACTGTGCACTAAATACCAACAAGTTTTGTCAAATCTACAAAGCACACCAGCTGATTTTGGGTGTGAGAATGACAGACACTATTGTTCCACAATACCCCGGGAAACAGAAATGGTGGAGCTTCTCACATTTAGTTAAACACCAATCTGTCAAAACAGCCTATAGAAAATAGATGTATCATATTAAGTAAATCACTAAAAAAAGGAAAAAGGGTGGAGCAGTCCAGCTTGGTATGACATGAGCTTCATCACTTCCAGTTAGTAAGAAACAATAGTGTGTGATATGTTGTATGTTCTAGCCTGTCAAACTCACACTATTAAGATTAGTACATAGTATATAGTGTCGAGTATTAGTGTGTAGTAGTGAGACACAACCACACAACAAACAAATAGAGTAGTTTAACTAGCAGTCTTAATGAGTCCATGATCAGCTGCAGGTGGAGCAGAAATGTCAGAAATCCTGTGTAGTACCTTGTAGGCCCAGGAGGGTGCAGTATATGACACAAACACACATAGCCACCTGTTATACAATAATTCCTTGTGCTGTGACACATTTAGCAGCAGCACATGACATTAAAAACAAACTGCCTTATTCCATGGCCTTGTAAAGTCTACAGGCTGACTACACAGTCTCGTGACTTTAACCCAAATAAACCCGTCCACTGCAGTCTACTGATCTTTGTTACCATTATCTGTAGCTGCATAAGTAAACTCAGTCAAATTAAACGTTTACCCTATGTCCAATCCTTTCCAATCATCAATCCAGTCTTTATTACTAAAATATTTTTTGGAAACTAGACAATCCAATTTCAGAGCATATTTGAATCAGGAGACCGTCCGACAAACATTTATTACAGCAATCAAAACCATCAGGTATTATGCTACCAAACATGCAGTTTTAATTCTGGGGGGGTCAATGTGTTTATGCTGTGTGAACTGACATTTTTACTAAAACTAATAATTATATACATTTATAACATAAAAAATATACAATTCTGGATCATAGAGATGGAGCCGTTTTTAGTGTAATTTAGTATGTCAGTATCACTTTATTTTACAGTGTTAGGGTTAGGGTTAGTGAAGTGAATGTGAATGGTAAAGAAGAGTAGATTACAGGTACAGGTGACATAAAGGTATAAGCCGGAGGGTTCCTAATACAAATTGCCCAGTGATGGTTTTTCTAATACAATAATTAATTTTATATTTATGGTGTGTTTTGTTCTGTATAACATGAGATCATTAATATATCCTCAACATGACCCAGAAAATGACCTTTAAGTACTTTATGTTCACCTATTAAACACAAGGTACCTGTACAGGTATCATTTGAAGGTTTTATTCCAACAGAAACATGTTTGTATGAAGAGAAATGAAATTTTTCGCATATTTGCTTTGCTGGTCTGAAAACTCAAAATAAGTCCCACTGTGTCACCTTTTTAAGTTTCAGTGATAAATGTATCTTACTGAAATTTGATATTTCTTATGGCCGCCCTGTTTCCATAGCAGCTACAGTGACCAGCTACAGCTCTAACCCTTGTAATAAGTACTGTGTTCTTGATAAAGACTGGAGAAATGCACGCAGTGTCAGTGATAGAGGTCAGTGGTATCGGCTGTATCTGCAGGGGAAGAGTGCTCAGATCTCTGAATGGTGTGTGAGCTTCACAACATGTGGTGGACACACACAGCTCTGGCTCAGTGGATCTCATCCACAACTAGAAGACGGCATAGTCACCCGAGAAATCTATGAAACTAACGTTACCTATTACAACGACCACTACTACAACTACAACAACAACTACTACAATAACCACCATAGTCAGTGCAGTATCAGATACAGATCCAGACCAATCCAAGTGAAAGCCTGTCCAGGACATTACTATTATACTTTATAAACTTGTAAAACCAGAATTATCCATTCCAATGCCCACATACTGTACAGGTGTAGTATCATTTTTCATTTTTTTCCCCTGTATTAATAGCTATTATTATATTTTATACTACTGTATTTTTAATAGCAGTTTATTTGGATGATCCACTTTACATGCCTTGTAGATGAACAGTGTATCTTTAACCAACATTCAACTTGACATCTATTAAATGCAGTAGAATACAAAGTTTGAAAGCTTTTACACTCATCATCACAGACACAACTGCACCCAGAAGGAGGTGTGGGAGTGCGGTGGTGTTGGGAAGGAAGATAAAGGTGACCAGGATCAATAACTGATGATAAATTTAGACTGATATGATCAATATTTATTGAGCTACACATACAGAAGTCTGTCTCTCAGTATGGCGTCGGGCCGTCGTGTTTGCTAACCCAACACGCCAGACGTCTCGGTATGGAGCTGCAGAGGTTCCTGATGGAGTCCTGTGATAATCCATTCCATGCAGCTTTTAACATCCTTACACAGTTCCTGCAGATGGTGCGGTACTGGTGGCAATGACAATGTGACACATGACAAGATGTTCCTCTTGGTGCCGACCACAGTGCCTCCACCCTCAGTCGTGATAACAGTCTGTTTGTATGTAGTCCTGCGTGGTGCAGCAGTCTGCTAATGGTGCTGCACTAACAGGATGACTCATGTAGGCATCACTGTTCGCTGAATGTCCGGAATCATGAAACTTGAATCATTTACATGTCTCATTATGTCAACCCAACCCACCAAATTTCATTCCTGTCAGTTGATTCCTTCTGGGTGCAGCTAGTTTTTAATGATGACTGTATGAAATGTATCACTAATTCTAACTCAAACCTTAACGACAGCCCAAACCGTAACCTTAAGGTAAACCTATATCAGCTTTTGTTAACCATATCTTAGGAATGATCATTCCTTAAATAAAACAGTCCAGCGTTAATAAAATCGTTAATGTTCTGTTTGATCAAATTTGTGTATGACATTCATATTTTATACTATTTAATATTATTCTAAACATTAATTAATGTAATATGTTTATAGAAAATTTAGATTATCTGCTAAGAACAAATAGAAACAAATATAAAAAGTTTTTTAAAAAATTAACAATATCAAATGGAAACAGAAATGTATAATATTTTTAATATCTTGTTTCTATGACAGTTTCTTTTGACAGTGTTGCTGACCCCTGCTACAACTACGTCTCCCTGGATCAGCCCTGGAGAGCCAATAATGAGACTGGATTAGAGATTTATGACAGAGACTTCAGCTGGAACGGCTGGTACCGGCCGTTCTATTATGGGATGAACATCCGCATGGCAGAGAGCTGCGTTCCTAGATACAGATGTGGTACCTATTACACTCTGTGGCTGAATGGACCTCACCCTCATATAGAGGATGGAGTGGTCACTCGCCGGGTCTGTGGGAATGATGGAAGTGGCTGCTGTAACATCCATCTCAACCCCATTCGGGTTAAAGCATGTCCAGGAAGTTACTATGTCTATGAGCTTGTCAGTCCATTCTTCTATGAGACAGCCTACTGTACAGGTAACCGACTGTTCCAGTTTGTATGTCCATTTTTATACTTTCTGTTTTTGTGAGTTTTCATTAAAATGTCCTCTTTTCAGATGTTAACACTGTATTTCCAACTGCTGCCCCAACTACCTCTGAACCTGATCCAGGACTCCAGGACTCCAGATCCAGGCATCACATTCTTCTAAAAAATGCACACAGGTCAATACTGAAACACAACAGCTCAGAACACAACTCTGATAAACCAGAATTATCCATTCCAATGCCCACATACTTTACAGGTGTAGTATCTTTTTTCATTTTCCCCCACTATTAAAAACTATTAGTATACTTTATTCTACTGTATTTTTTGGTAAAACCTTATTTGTCCTATAACTGGTTTCATATAATAATACTACTACTACTACTACTACTACTACTACTAATAATAATAATAATAATAATAATATAGTAATATAGTTTTTTTTGCCATTTGAAATGTATTTTTAAATATTTACACTTTTTTGCCCCCCTTTTTTTTAACTGTTTAACTGAATCACACTTTTTTTCTGTGTCTTCAGAATTTTTTTACTCATTAGGGTCGCCATCATTCAACTCCTGCAGTAATGGCAGACAGTTGATCTGATCATCTCAGTACTGTAAAGACATATGAATTGACATTCAGTGATGTATGCAAATTTTGGTTTAGATCAGCCTTAAGGGGGGCGGGGTTCTTTAGTCTACAGTTAAGGACCATTGGCACCATTTGATTCGGTTTTATAACCTGAATAACTTTGTAATTGCATGTCCTGTCAGGAACTGCACTGCTTGTTTGGTATTTTAATGAACTCTGATTATTTCAAAGACTACAGCCTATTATACAGGTCAAAATGTCAATCTGAACAAAACTCTGCGTACAAATTTGTCTAAGGTGATCGTTAATAATTTTGAAGGAATCTGACTCACTTTCACTGAACTGCATCTGGTCATCACCTAATCAGCATCTCATTAAGGTGAACGAGGTGTGTCTGTGAAGGGCTTCTCTTCAGAACGGCTGCTATACACGTGGAGATTATGTGGAGTTTATTTTACATGCTGAATAATGAACTTGAAAACTGATCCTGTTTTAATAATGTTTAACCGACTAAGCACTTGCTGTTCATCTGTTTCCAAAGGAACCACTTTTGCTACAACTTCTGGTCCTGGAACCCAAATAAGAGAGGTCATGATGACACTACCATAGAGTGGAACAGCTGGTATCGGCTGTTCTTTCAGGGAGCAGATGCTCAGATTCTCAAAGGGGTGTGTGAGCTACATGCAATGTGGTGGTTTCACTTCACTCTGGCTTGGTAAGTCTCATCCACTGATAAAGGACTGCATCGTCACGCGAGACATCTATTCATCCAGAACTGATGAGTCCTATCAGTACTGGTGCGATAACCACAGAAAGTCCAACCCAATCCAGGTGAAAGCCTGTCCAAAACATTACTATGTCTATAAACTCGTCAAGCCAGATGTTTCACACCCAATGCCTACATACTGCACAGGTAGGACAGTTAGCTCACTTGTGTCATCTACTCTTCTACTGTTTAAGAATTACACTAAAAAGATTTAAAGCACAATTCATTAAAGGGAAAAACCTAATTATGACTATAAAGTATACATGCTGTTACATCTGTCTGTCTGCCTGTCCCCGTCCATGTGCTTTTGTTTAGATCATGTGACCTTTGTTGTCTTGCCCCATGTGCGTCTGTCTGTTTTGGTCATGTGCCCCTCCTGTCTCCGCCCTCTAGGGCCTGTGTTTGTAGCCCCGCCCCTTCCCAGGTGTTCCCTGTTAGTCTTTGTCCTTTTATATGGCCTGTTTTTCCCTGTGTGTTTGCTTGGTGTTTTGGTTTCTCATTTGTTGTAGGTTTGGTTTCTAGGACTTTGTTTGTGATCGTGTTTTCTTGTTAGAGTTCTGGTTTGTTAGATTTGTGTTTTCAGAGTATGTTTGTATTTATGGAAGACGTTTGGTTTCTTGTTTGTTTATAGCCTTGTTTTTTGGTTTGTTTCAGTCTTTTGTTCTGTTTTGTTACTTTGTTTTTCCTTTTCAATTAAACCACTTTGCGATTACGTCCAGCTTCCGCATCTACTAGCCCACCTCCGTGACACATGCTATACATCTTTAAATATTTCATCATTACTTTACTGGGAATAAATGTGTGTAACTACAGAATCTGTACATTACTGCAAACTCTACAATGTTTCCATAACAGTTAAATCCCTCAAACTCAGTTATGATCCCTGCTACAACTATGATGTGCTGGATGATCCTCAAAGAGCTACAAACCAAACTAATCCTTGGGGGTGGGGTTGGTGGTGTGATGCCAACATGAAGTGGAACGGCTGGTATCGTCTTCTGTATGAGGGAAATAATATCCGGATGCCAGAATCATGTGTTAGCGAAGGCATGTGTGGCACTGATGTTCCTCTCTGGCTGGATGGTTCTCACCCACAACTGGAGGATGGAGTGGTCACTCGGCAGGTCTGTGGAAGTTGGAGTGGGGACTGCTGTTATTTCAAATCCTTCCCCATTCGAGTGAAAGCTTGTCCAGGAAATTACTACGTGTATGAGTTTGTTCCCTTCTGTTCATCAGCCTACTGTGCAGGTAGATCTGATTACTGAAACATTTCATTATTATTATTTCTCTGTTTTTATTGTTTTATTAATATTAATTTGTCTCATTACAGATGTTAATACTCCATTACTCCAGTTAATGACCCAGAAATCCCAGGAACAACAGATTCCATGACCACCACTTCTACTGCAGGTACAGGATTACATGCCACAGGTATTTGCCTGTTCTTGTATTTGATGCCTGCAGGATGTTTACAAACGAGCTGGGACAGGGAGAACAGGAGAAAGAATGGCCGTTTAATGCTAATAAATAATATAATGTTGAATATCTAATGGAACAACATCTCCAACAACTAATTACTTTACACTGTGTTCCAAATTATTATGCAATGTAAATATTTTCTCAGATTTTCCAAAATTTACACTACCTATATGAGATTCCTGCAGTCATTGTAATTTTTCCAAGTCACATCACTATTAGAGTACAATTGAAAGGTTTTTGAACCAACTGCCACTAATAACAGTATATTTAAAAAAAAAAAAAACACTCAAAATGCAATCCTCAAATTCATGTTCCAAATTATTATGCACGCAGCGGAGTTTTCAACCTTTTCCATTTTTTTAAAGAACAAAAAAATTGGTTCCATTTGTGAAATTATAAGCATTAGCAGGTTTTTTTACAAACTGAAATCAAACAGTGGTCAAGTGTCAAACTTTTTATTCTTAGGTGATGTTACATTTGCACATAGGACCCCCTTGTTCGAAGGAGCTTCTGACTCTCTCTCTCGCCCATTGAATTTGTCCAGGTTTTTGGATGGTATCTGCTTGTATTTGTTTTGCATGAGGACAGAATACCCTCCGCAGAAGCCGTTGCCTTAGATTGTGGGATAAATGCCTCCCGCCATCATAGACACGTCCTTATTTGATGATGCTCCAGAGGTTCTCAATGGGGTTTAAGGTCAGGGGAGCATGGGGTGCCACACCATAAGTTTTGTCCCCCTTATGCCCAGAAGCAGCCAGAGGATGCAGATGCAGCATTGAGACGCGTGCATTATCATGCATGGAAAATAGGATCTTAGTGGCTGCGGAAATGCACGGTTTTCTTCTTTCTATGGAAACCATGGCAGAAGAAATAGTGTGCTGTTTCAGAAAACTCCAACCCATACATTATGGAGGTCCTCTTTAATACCCCCTTCAGGGATCCCTAAAGGGGGCTCCGACAATCTCTCTCTCCCTCATGATTCCAAGCCAGCCCAAACACATTACACTCCACACTATCCTCCTTCCTTGTTGGCAACCGGTAGCCTTGTTGCATTAGCATGGGGCTGTCCATCAACCACAGCCATCCTCCAGTCCCATCCATCTGGGACCATCCGAGCATTGTGCACGGGGCACTCATCACGCGTAAAACAAAATAGTTTTGAAGTCAGTCTCTCATGTATTGTTTGGCCCCACTGGAGCCGTTTTCTGCTTGTGTGCAGTGGATAGGATGGAGGTTGACAGTATGGCTTACGCACAGCTGCAAAACCCTCGGAAGGACCCCTGCATATCTGGGTTGTTCGGGGGAGAGAATAGCTTCGGGGAGGGGACAGTTGGAGGCACCAGCAGCTTCAAAAACTTGTACCCGCGCATGCTACTGACAATGCATTTTTTGCAAGCTGCTCTTTTAAGACCTGAACCGTAATTGCCTGATGGAAGAGTCTCAATTGTTCCCTTATCAGAACCACGCACACGTGGATTGTGTGCTCTGAATCAGCTACATACTTCTTGATTTGTGCGATGATCCGCGATGATAAGTTTCTTTGAGCAATGTTGATTGTAGTCATGCCTTGACCTAAGGACTTAAATCCACAACACGCCTGTTGCACAATCATTGTGCCGTTTCTCAGCAAGGGGCAGGCATACGACAACATCCTTTTTCTTTCTCTTCTCAGCTTTCCCCATTTTTGGCTGAAAATGTAGTTGCTTAATAATGTGGGACAATAGACAAAAAAAAGCTTCTTAAGGTAGCCTTTCTTAAGTATCTTGCCCCTTTAATTGGACACAAGAACCTGCAGGACAAACTAATTAGCACAGGTGTCTGCAATTGCTTTTCAGTGATTATAAATTTGGCCCGTGACACACATCTCACCATCAATGGGTTTAACACTGGACGAAACAAAACTAACATAAAATCTTACCTTATCATCCTAAAAACCACTCCCTAAACTGCTGCTTTTTGCATAATAATTTGCAACACAGTGTATAAGACCTGTAGAATGATATTCTACAGTATAAAGACTTCCTGTAGCTCTATAGGAACAGTAGTTCATACTGTAATCAGCAGATTAGACTTTTACACTCAGCAGTTTATAATAATGTTGTTTATGGACTGTTAACATCGTTTATGTCACCAGAATAGTGCTTAGGATGAATCTGTGATTGGCCATTTCAACAGCATAGTGCACAAGACCCTTCCAGACGGTCAGGGGATGTACCAGGTCAGGATGATTCCCTATCAGGATGCTGCCTTCTCCCATCCCTACAATGGCACTGAGGACATAGAGGTGGACCAGAGGATCTTTATGGAGGTGACTGTTCAGGGAGTGGATGGCCGTCAGATTGCCACACTGATAGATTCCTGTTGGGTCACTCCTGTGAATGACCAGAACTACGCTGTCCGCTGGGACCTCATCATTAACCGGTAAGGGAAACTCGTGGATAGCTCACACCTGTTTTTCAGGTAGGTGCCAGGACGTCCTCATGTTCAGACAGCTCTCACTGATTTAAAGCTGATATATCATGAAATTATTTCAGGTGTCCAAATCCAGGTGATAACACAGTGAAGGTTCTTCAGAACGGTGTCTCCACAGCTGCTCGTTTCTTCTTCAAGATGTTGGCCTTCAACGGCAACTACTCCAAGGTTTTCCTTCACTGTGGCATCCACCTTTGCCTTCTGCAGAACAGCAACTGTGCAGCGGTGAGTGTTGACATTGTCCTCACTGTGGTGTAAAATATCTGAATGTTATTTGATACTTCATTATATGGTGTGTCGTGTGCTGATGGGTAATCGTTAAAGCCTGTTCTGTGTTTTTACTTAAAGGTTTAGGTTTAGACTAATATCCTGTAGAAACCTGCTGCACTGTGATACTGCAGGGTTTCAGTAGGACCTCTTTATACTACAGCCTGTGTTTAATGTCTATAGGGTCGTTCTCACTGCAGGTTCCCTAACTAAACCAGCTATCTGATTGTCTTGTACAGAACTGTTCCCCTGGACATCAGCACAGAGCTGGCCGGTCCGTGGACACGCATGACAGAGCTTCCATCTCTGTGGGGCCTTTTATCAGGACTGCTGGACACACAGGTGAACACTCTCACTTCACTTTTCCACTATTATGATTAAAATAGAATTTAAATAAGAAAATAAAGTGTTATTGTGGTAATTATGATAAATAAATAAATCCTCCGTCTTTGTTATATTTCCCACCTACTTCTAAAATACAAGTTGTTATTAAAATCACTCTGTATATAATTTTAGGGTGGGCTGTAAACCTCCCCCACCTCCCCTGAACAGTACATTTTTACTAAACCGATGATAAACGAGGCACTGGAGGAAGTTTAGTACCTCTCTGATGTGGCTGTAATCAGCTGCAGTGCTCTTCATTATAGTGTAACGGTCTACATCATCTCTCCTGAACTGGTTATATACAGTGTCTGATGCTGTTTGTTTGGAGTAAGATGGTCTGATCTTTTTATTTTGTAGCTCTGAATCATTTTATTCCTGTTCTGTCCTGACAGGTGACTGAAGTCAAAGTCCTGCTGGGTGGGGATCTCTGGTGAATCAGCTCGTGTGTCTCCTGACTGTTCAAATCAACCTGACGATCTTAAGACGATCAGTATAAGTGATTTTACACTGATCAAATCTCTGGTTAACTGGGTTTAGCACTAGTGTTACACTGTCAGTCTCATTTTAATCATTAAGGGTTTTCATTATTACAGAGATTCATTTAAGATATGAATTATATGTTAAAGGTGGGAAGTGAGCATCATCAAACCCCTGTAAGAATTAATACATGAGGGGTCCAATAAGCGAGTGAGAATATTATTTACAGTGATGATGTAGAATTTATAGTTGTAGTTATATAATACACAGCATATTGGTTTCTAAGAACTCATTAGCATTACAGATTCTACTGTCTGGGTGAGAATGGGAATGATGGGTTTAGGAATATGTGCCTTACCTCCTGCAGTTCTTCAATATTGTTTCTCTTTTTACTTCTTTTTCCTCCAAATGTGGAATTTAATACTACGTCTGTCTAATATTACATTATCTCTGTAAATGAGTCCAAATCATCATAAATATTCAATAAATTCCTCATTAAATTGTTGCAGCACACAGATTATGAAGGAGTGATTTTTGTTAGGTGTTAATTAAATATAATAATGTTATTCTGTCTATTTTCTCTGTACTGGTCTATTTTTATTGTCCTTAGTAGAATGTGTCATTGGTGCTATGGCAGACAGTTTCTGCTAAGGACATGTACCACCATATACAGAAATGATGTACTGAATAATCAGTGGCATGTTTCTGTGTTGCCATGTGGTGGATTGTGTTATCATTACTAATAGCTCTTTCACAGTGGCCCAAAAAACGAATGTTTCTGATATTATAGCCTAAATAGTTTCTTTGTCTAAGTAGTTTAATTGTATTGGATGCCACAAAAGACAAACACGACATTAGATTAGAACAGGTGATGGAACAAGAAAGAGAAACGTGGGTGGGCAATGTTTAAATGAGGTGCAGCTAGACCCCAGACAAAACATCTGAAACTGAGTAGATGGAGAGAGCAGGATTTGCTGTTGAGCAACTACTGGTTTATCGTCACTGCAAAAAGTATATCTTGGCTGTTAATATGGTCTTGTGTCTAGTTGATCTACCAACAACCTGACGTGCGATAGGGCCCTGCAGTCTGAAATCATCTGGGAAATTAGAAGAATCTGAGCTTTGGGAAAGGAATGCTGTTCCGTTTTAAATATATGCCCATTTTAAATTTGATGCCAGCAGCACATTTCTTAGAGCAGCAGTTGTAAGGAATCTTCGGCTCCAGCAAGGTTAAAACAGCAATGCGAACACATTCCACACATCCAGCAGGTGGCGCCCTTTACTTGCCTAAACAAGCGTTTCACCTCCTGCTTTGGCTGGAAGGCAGAACACCTTGCTTGTGCAGCTGTCTTCAGGCCATACCACAGCATCTCTGTGGGGCTGATGTTGACTTGGCTACTCTGAAACTCCAGACTTCTCCTTTAACCGCTCCTTCATTGAGTTACCTGTGTGCTTTGACTCGTTGTCTGGTTGTTACAGTTGAGATGGGTTTGGTGTTTTGTCTCCTCTGTCCCCAGAACAGTTTTCCAGAAGTTTTTTGGACAGCAGCTGCTTTCTGTGTGTCCTTCCATGAGACCATTGTGTTCAGTGTTTTTAGAATAATGGACAGATGAAGAAGAAGAAAGGTGTTTCGTTGTTGTTGAAGTTCTCCCTGCTAACCCTGGGTTCTTACCCATCCCTCAGTGAAGTTGGACTCACATGTGTCAGAAACAGAAAACCAGCTACTGTTTATTTGAGCTGTAGGAGTTTGGGCTGGCACCATTTTCGAGAAATTAATTATTTGACGTTTTATGACCTATGGCTTTGTGTTTCATTGCTGTATGAAAATAAATGTTTGTGCTGTGCTATTTCGTACATATTGGATAAACAGTTGACAAGTCCTGACATCATTACCATGACTGTCTATAAATGGTGAAGATCTGAGAATAGTGATTGTTGCTGTAAGGGTCCGGGCAATGCCGCCTGCAGCCAGCAGAGGGCGGCAGCGGCGGTCCCGTTCTGGGGGAACTACAGCCCGGAAGTGCAAACCCCAAAATGCCCCGGGCTGGTCAACCTAACGCACTGCACCTGAGGTGCCGGCCATATAAGCCCCCACCAAACAACCACCTCCGCTACACCTTTGTAGAGGGGTAGCCGGTATGGTACAGCCAGAGAAAAAAAGAGAAAAGAAAAAAAAAAAATAAAAAAAAAAGAAAGAAAGAAAGAAAGAGAAAAGCAACAAGTGTTTAGAAAATTAAATAAATAAATAACTACATAATATAGAGTAGAGAGAGCGTGGGTCACTCTGCGCAAGAGAAAAGACACAGAGACTCACAAAATCCCCTTTCTGTTAAACCCTCTCCTGTTTATTTCTGTTCTTTAATAAACTTCCCCTTCCGTTCGAGGGGTAATATGTGGGGCCTTAGCTCCGGAGGTCGAGGATTCGATCCCCGCCTAAACCTGCTCACTCAAACACATTCCCCCAAACAGTGCACTCCCCACACACATAGTTCCACGTGCATCCACATCCAGGAAATCCATCTGCCTGCAGTATAAACTGTTATCGCCACAAACGTGTTTCTACGTTTGTGTCCGCACCGTGGCAGTTGCCTCTTGAGTGATTACGGAGTGGACTAGATTTATCTATTGTCTTGTTCTGGTTCATGATGGTACTGAGTAGTAGTGAAGAGATGGCACAGTGGTGATTAAAATCTTTTTAACAGATTTAAACAAATCAAGCAGCACAACCGAGCTACTGTGAGAGCACCTAGTGGAGAAATACAAACGTTAAACTGAGGATCACGCGTGGTAACGACAAGATCCATAACTCAGTCTTGTCCTACAGCAGCGCTCAGAGTAGACTTCAAGCTCTGGTTAGTTTCTTCACTAAACCACTGAAGTGAGCTAAACTCTCTGATACGCTGGGCGTCTCCACCAAGACTAAAGCGGGACTCGTCACTGAAGATGACCCGCTGCCATTCTGAGTCACTCCATGACAGTCTGGTACGACACCACTGCAGTCTTTGGTGACGGTGACGTGGTGTTAAGGACAGTCGTGGTAACGGTCTGTGTGCATGTAGTCCTGCGTGGTGCAGCCGTCTGCCGATGGTGCTGCACTAACGGATGACCCATGGAGGACACCACCGCTCGCTGGGGGTCTGTATTGGTGGTGTTGGGTCAGTCAGGTACAGAGATAAGACCCGCCCTTGGTTCTGCACATGCGCAGCATGAAAAATGAATCATCCGCACGTAACACATTGTCAAACCTCCACACCACATTTTCATTCCTGCAACTATTCTTTTGATGCTGAGTTCAAATACTGTATAGATGTGTGTAAAATGTACCTAAGGATTAAGGAGCTCTGCGGAATGCAGGAACTTGGGAGAACAAAGTTACTGCACAGTTACTCCGAAAACCTTGTTAGTAATAATAATAATAAGTTACACTTATATAGCGCCTTTCACAAACCCAAGGACGCTTTACAAAAATAAAAAAAAAATCATGAAGAATGAAAATGTTTAGAGAAAAGGTAAGTTTTTAAGTGAGTTTTGAAGACGGAAAGAGAGGGTGAAGTGTGTATGGATGAGGGTAGGGAGTTCCAGAGTGTGGGGGCAGCAACACTAAATGACCTGCCACCCATAGAGGAGAGCCTGAACCTAGGAACAGCTAAGAGACCAGAGTCTGAGGACCTTAGTTGACGTGATGGAACATAAGGATGAAGGAGGGCTGACAGATAGGTGGGTGCTAGTCCATGTAGGGCTTTAAAGGTCAGGAGGAGGATCTTATAATGGATGTGCTCTGTAACTGGTAGCCAGTGTAGCTGGAGAAGGATGGGGGTGATGTGTGGTACTGAGACTCTGGCTGCGGAGTTTTGAATGTACTGTAGAGGGCGAAGGGTTTTGGAGGGTAGACCATGGAACAGAGCATTGCAGTAATCTAGCCTAGATGAAATAAATGCATGAACCAGAGTCTCAGCATCTTTCAAAGTAAGCAGTGGGCGGAGCCTAGCAATATTACGAAGATGAAAAAAGGCAGACTTTGTCAGAGATTTGATATGGGAAACAAAACTGAGGCAGGGGTCAAACAGAACACCAAGGTTCCGCACAGTAGTGGACGGAGGGACTGGGGGGTCATTAACAACAAGCACACAGTCGGAGTAAGCAGAGACAGCTGTCTTAGTGCCAATAATTATGAACTCAGTTTTATTAGCATTAAGCTTCAGAAAGTTAGCGTTCAACCAGTTTGTTAACTCCTGAATGCAGTGCAGCAGTGAGGAAGGTGGAGAAGAGTCAGTGGGTTTGAGGCTGAGGTAAATCTGAATATCATCGGCATAACAATGAAAATTGAGGCCATGAGAACGAATAATATTACCCAGGGGTAAAATATAGATGATAAACAGCAGAGGACCAAGGACAGAACCCTGAGGGACTCCCTGAGTAACCAGAGCAGTGTTTGATCTGTGCTTCCCTAAGGTCCCAAACTGAGATCTATCTGTTAAGTATGATATAAACCAGGACAGCACTACAGAGGAGAGACCCACAGAGGAGAGACCGACAGAGGAGAGCCTTGAGATCAGTGTATTATGATTGACCGTATCGAAAGCTGCAGTAAGATCAAGCAGGAGTACGATAGAAGCTCAACCGTAGTCTGATGACAGGAGTAGATCATTTACCACAAGGACGAGAGCAGTCTCAGTACTGTGATGACAGCGAAAGCCTGACTGAAAAGTCTCAAAGAGATCACTGGTGCTAAGAAAATCTTGAAGCTGTGAAGCAACAACCCTCTCAAGTATCTTAGAAACAAATGGTAGATTCGAGATAGGCCTGAAGTTTTCCAGAGCTGAGCTATCAAGGCCTGGCTTTTTAATAATGGGAGTAACAGCAGCCGTTTTCAGGCCACAGGGGACATGACCAGTAGTAAGAGACAGATTAATGAGATGGGCGATAGGAGTGGAGATGTCAGAAAGAGAAAGCTTCAGGAGTGAGGTCGGAGCAGGATCAAGAAGACAAGATGAAGCCTTAGATTTAGATATAATATTTGAGATATCTTCAGGGTCAACGGGAGAGAAGCGAGATAGGGACCTGGTACATGAGCTAGAGAGAAAGCTGGAGTAATCAGAGGGGACAGAATCAGGAAATCCCTTATTGATAGAAATAATTTTATCCTGGAAAAAATCTAGAAAAGCAGTACAAGTTTCAGGGGAGGGTGAAAGTACAGGACTGGGAGGCTGGAGTAAATTACTGACTGTAGAAAAAAGTCGTTTGGGATCATGGCCAGATCCATTGATCAATTGTTAGTAGTAGGCAGAGCGAGCTGCCTTTAGTGCAGCTTTATATTTGAGCATGTGATCTGAGTAGGCTTGGGAATGTACCTGTAGGCCAGTCTTTTTATAGAGGCGCTCAAGGCGTCTGCCACTGGTTTTTAAAGTCCGAAGCTCAGAAGTAAACCAGGGAGAGGAGTGAGTGGAGGGAACAGTTCTGGTCTTCAGAGGAGCTAGGGTGTCAAGAACGGCAGAGATAGACTCATTATAAAGAGAGACAGTGAAAAGAAACGACTGATGTAGGTTTTCCTGTATCTTAATGTCGTTTCTTTATAGTCAGTAACTATTTAGAAATGTATTTTCTCCTCCAAAACGAAACGCCTATTATGTGCTCATGTGAATTTTCTACAAAGATTATAGAAATGTATATTAGGATATATATATACTGTACCTGACTACTGTAGTTATGGGCTGGAGGTTAGGGAACCAGTTCGCTTGCCTGAACTGACAGTAACAACTGAAGTGCTGGTGACTCCCAAATGCTCCCTAGGTACCGTGGGTAGGCTGCCCATCACTCCCAGTAAGTGTGCTCACTGCCCCCTAGTGTGTGTATGTGGGAGTTTTGCTTTATGGGTGGGCTACTTGCGGAAGACAAATTCCTCTGTGTGCCAATCACAAATGGCTCTAAACTCGGCGAATGAATGGCCTCTTCTAATTCTAAAGCACAACTTCGTCTTATACAAGACTGTCAGCAGTTGTAGTGAGTATATTGAACAACTTGAAATGGAATTTATAATATTTATAAAATCATGCGCCGTCCCCTTAGCACACATGTTCTGACAGCTTAGGTTTTCCCGAGCAAAAATATGTTTATAACTTATAGGGTGGAAGTTATACAATCATTATTACACAAGACGACCAGGTAAAAAAATAAAGACTGACACCAAATATTTAGTTTCCATTTTAGGAAATCAGCACAGATATTCTGATATAATTATAAAAAAATGTTTTGGCATAAAAAAATGTTTTTACTAAAATTCTAATTCAGTAATGTACATCTGTTATTTATTTATGATGATGATAATAATAATAATAATAATAATAATAATAATAATAATAAATGCATACATGCATACATATGTAAGTACCACATTACGTGTAGGCTTTCCTACATATTAAGTTTCTTCTTTACCTCATAACTGATCTAATCACTTGTTGTTGTTGTTGTAGAGTTATTCTTCATAAGGTCAGGCCCAATCGAGTGAAGCTTTATTTGTGTGGCATCTTTTATAACAGATGTTGCCACAATGCAGCTTTAGAATCCAGGTCCAAGCCCCTGTAAGCAAACCAAGGGCAATGGTGGCATATCTACTTCAAGAGGAACCAAGACTCAGCAGGGGAACCAGTCCTCCTTTGGTCGACACTGGATAGCAAGACAAGCACAGGAGCAATATAAAAGATATTATCCAATATTACATATAGAGAAATAGAAACAGCAGCCTGTGATTGGACAGAAGTATAAGATTAACCAGTGATAACTGAGGACCATTAGAGTCCTACCTAGTAAAGACATGGGTCGACCTGAGATGGTCTCATCAGGACTTAGTCCCACTTTGCATGTGGGGGATGCTCTAGTACTGCACTATGTGGCGTGTAAAGCTTTCCTGTACGGGACCCCACTCCGATGTTGGACAGTGGTTATTTTATGATTTGATTTTGACCTTCTACCTGTCCTGAAGCTTATGGCCTGTAGGGACAATGAACACCTGTCCAGTGAAGTGTGTGTGTGTGTGTGTGTGTGTGTGTGTGTGTGTATGTGTGTGTGTGTGTGTGTGTGTGTGTGTGTGTGTGTGTGTGTGTGTGTGTGTGGTACTGGGGATGCCATGGTGTGCACTGCAGGTGATGAAACACCCATTGCTGTGTTTTTGGACTGACACAACACACATCGTGGCACTACGTCAGACGCATGTGTCCGAAATTTGGGGTTCCACCATACCGATGATTTGAACTTCATCCAACAAAAACCAAACACTCTCAGTGTCTCTGGGGGATCCTTTCAGCAAATCATACCACGGCCAATCATACCACGGCCAATATGTGCATAGTCTTCAATCCATGGGCCACAGTGATTACATAGACCCATGAATGATCTGAGCCCTTTGATTTTCGAACAGGAAGTGAACGTGTGACAGCAGGACGATCAGGTAGGATGGCTCGTCAGTTCCTGACCCAAATACTTCACTGAAGGGGATGCTAAGTGAGGTTTTGCCAGACTGGCTTTGTGTCCCCGTGAGCTAAGGTATGTTAATAATGCCAGTGATTCATCCACGTGCATATTTGGTGATGCCATAAATACACCATCAATATACTGAACTAATGTGGACTCTATAACAGGACGTTCAGGTTCTTCCAGATGTCGCTTTAGATAATAGGACTATTGAGCAGACCTTGTGGTAAACGTTTCCACTGGTATGTTTCACCATCAAATGAAAATGCCAACCAGGGCTGACTACCCTGACTAAGGAACTGAGCGAAACCCATTAGCCATATCAGTAACTGGAAAAAAATGGCACTAGGATCTGCTACCAAGGGTGTAGTACAACCAGTGCATGTATGCATGCGATCCCAGAGTCCACTCCAGACGCCATGTAGCTAAATATTCAACTTAACCCAGAAATGCCTAAAATGGGTGGTGTTTTAATTGGAGGTACTGTCAGTGAGCGTGACTGAGTTTTGGGACGAAGCGTTACACACACACACAGGCTCTGTTTGATAAGTTTAATGGTTTTCCTCTGGTATGAGAATATGTCTCACTCAGAGGTGACCCAAATCTTTAGCTATTGCTGAAGGAATGAAACGGGTGCACCTGTACCTACCACAAAATCACATCCATGCCCACTCACAGTGGTTCTGAAGACATGACCCTCTGGTACAGTGTAACGTAGTCAGTGTACAGCTGGTAGAACAGGGTTAATTTGCTGTGCCCCTAACATAACTCAACACAGTCGTTACTGTCTAAACCGCTGGCAGTGTAAGTGGGTACACCCCTCACTGAAGCTGGCCAGATTGTACCCAATTAGTCATTTCCCCTGCCTGGTGTCATGTGACTCGTTAGGGTCACAAGGTGTGAATGGGGAGCAGGTGTGTTAAATTTGGTGTTGTCGTTGTCGCGATAAACTTTTTTGGTTCTGATGGTGTCAAGCGTGTGTGGCAGCAACCTGGTGAGGGGTACAGTGAAGCACCGCCTTGCTAAAGAAACTGAGGGTGAGGGTGCTGAACTGGACAAGCATGTCTCCAGACCTAAACCCTACTGAGCCTCTGTGGGGCATCCTCAAACGGAAGATGGAGGAGCACAAGGTCCGACATCCACCAGCTCCGTGATGTGGTCATGGAGGAGTGGAGGAGGATTCCAGTGAGGCTCTAGTGAACTCCATGCCCAGAAGAGGTAAGGCAGGTCTGGAATATAATGGTGCCCACAAGATTTTGGTACTGTGGGCACAATTTGGCCCCTTAGGGGTGGAGTCACTTTCACTGCCAGCGGTTTATACAGTAATGACTGTGTGTTGAGTTATTTTAGGGGCAGAGCAAATTAACGCTGTTCTTCAAGCGGTACACTGACAACTTTACACTGTACCAAAGTTTCATATCTTCAGTGTCCCATAAAGACAAAATAAAATATTTACAATAATGTGAGGGGTGTACTTACTTTTGTGAGCTATGGGGTGTGTGTGTGTGAGAGAGAGAGAGAAAGTACATTTGCTACTTATTCATAATGAATAAAAGATGAATAAATCATTATCAGTTAAAAGATCAGTAAAAGAAATGGGTTATTAAAATTATAAGAGCAGTTTCTGTTTTGGTGTTTGTAGCATTGTATCTTTCCCTGACCCTGTTTTAAACCAGTACAGTGTTTTTTTCCATAATGAAATGTCCAGCATGTGCTCAGGTGAATTTTCTCTGAAGCACCACTTCACCTAATCCAAGCCAGTCAGCAGTTTTAGTGAGTATGTAAAAGGACTTCCTGATGTAATGCTAAATGGGTAAAGGGTTTTGGAGTTATGGGAAACACGGCCATCCTTTCAGAAAGTGCCATACCACATTCCGTACACACAGCAGGTAGAAAACTCCACATGCTGCAATGAGCTGATGAAATGCCTGCCGCCGAGACCTGTCACCCAGGAAAACCTCTGAAGCATAATAGCCCAACAAATCTGTGTGCGGAGGCACTGTGCACAGGGTGAACGGGTTCTTGTCACGCACCACACGTCCAGAAGACCTGGTGTCCTTCCACCTCCACCCCTACCGCACCATCTGCAGGAACTGTGTGAGGATGTTCAAGCTGCATGGGATGGATTATCACAGGACACCATTAGGAACCTCTACAGCTCCATACCGAGACGTCTGGCGTGTTGGGTTAGCGAACACGGCGGCCCGACGCCATACTGAGAGACAGACTTCTGTATGTGTAGCTCAATAAATATTGATCATATCAGCCTAAATTTATCATCAGTTATTGATAAGCACCACCCTAAAACAGAGGCTTACTGTACTACTATCCATCTTGCCACTCCCCTGATGTTGCTAATAATAATAATAGTAATAATAGTAGTTAATAGTAAATAGTAATAATAATAGTAAATAGTAATAATAATAGTAAATAGTAATAATAATAATAATAATAATACAATTAGTAGATAATAATAGTAGTTAATAATAATAATAAACAGGGCTCCACACATACTGTAGGCAACTTGTGAACAGTAGGTTCTCATGATTCAGCAGTCTGTACACCTGGTCCCATCTGGTAGCGCCTGTCACCTTTATGCTCACCCAGCCCAGCCCAGCGCTCATACCTGTAGAGAAGGAAAGGTCATTATAAGGTCAACACGATACACACAACTTACACATCTACTAGAGCTCACTCACTTAAGTGCTTTACAAAGAGATGGGTCTTCAGTCTGCGCTTGAAGACTGCGAGAGACTCCGCTGTTCTGAAGCCCAGTGGGAGTTCATTCCACCATCTGGAAGCCAGGTCAGAGAAGAGTCTGGACGCTTGTCCTCCATGAGTCCTCAGGGATGGTGGTTCGAGTCGAGCTGTACTTGAAGCACGAAGGTATCGAGGTACAGATCGACTCTTCACCATCACCATAAAGGAGGGAGGCGCTGGTCCATTCTTGGCTTTGTAGGCCTCAGAGTTTTAAACCTGATGCGGGCAGCGACAGGAAGCCAATGAAGGGAGCGCAGCAGTGGAGTGACGTGGGTGAACTTCGGAAGATTGAAGATGAGACGGGCTGCAGCGTTCTGGACAAGTTGCAGGGGCCTGATGGCCCGCAGAGGAGCAGCCAGGAGCGAGTTGCAGTAGTCTAGCCTTGAAATGACCAGAGACTGGACGAGCAGCTGGGCGGCCTCCTGAGACAGGAAGGGTCGTATCCTCTGGATGTTGTAGAGGAGGAATCTGCATGACCGAGTCAGGTTCGCTATATGAACTGAGAACGATAACTGGCCATCCAGAATCACTTCAAGACTTCTTGCATGGTGGGGTTTACTTCCTCCGATAAGATTACCTCTAACAGGTAAAATATACCAGAGGTTATATTGCTCCAGTGACGTCACTATGTGGGAATAAACAGCTTGGTTTGCTCGTCTATATTTTTATTCTTTGCTATCTTTAGCAGCAGAGTGTTTTCTCTTAATTGCTGAAAGTATTTTCGTAGACAGAATAAAAGGAAATTGGCCTGTCCCAGTTGGCCGCCTAACGACTGCAGGCTCCAGCACCTTCCGCGACTCTAAAGTATAAGTGGCTCGGAGGACTTAATGAATTAGTGCGTGCTGTAATTAGGTGCCGCAGTTTCCTTGTAGAGGACAGTGCGGGGAAGTAATTTGACTGCTGGAATGCAGTTTGACACCTTTACTGTGTACATACCCAGGAGCTTATTTAAAGTAAATCAAAAATGACAAACAACTTAAAGCGCATTAATGGACCCATACAGAAAGACTAACACCTAATAAGCTCCATTTGTTCTGACTGTAAAGGTCATTTTGTCTTTTGTGTGATTCACAATACATCACACTCAGCAAACAGCCCAATGCTCACTTTAAACAAATAACTTACCTCACACGAAAACCCGGATTACCTCCTCCTCCAAGACCACACCTCTCATATCCCCATCACTCGTTTTCACCATCCGCAGCTCATAATGACTTTGCAAAATAACATTATTTCCAATCTTTCTTTGGGAATGCATTATATCTTTGATGTCACATATCTTCCCTTATTGCCGAGCTAGTTAAGCACCTCCTCTTAATTTAAACCATCGCTACCCTTGGCCAGACCGCTATCATCCCTCCATTTACTTCGTTTATTGATTTTTATTTCAGGGAACATTTAAATGAATTAAAGCCTATAACCCAGAACTACACCTGAGCCCCTTCCGTATGTGTGCATAGTGCGTGATAACGCCATACGAGCGCCTCTGTCTGGAACAAGGTCAGGTAAAATCCTCCAGGCACGGAGAGTGACAAGCACACGTACAGAGCGCTATGTAAGGATGATTCTGCACAGCTAGAAGACCTGTGTACCATGACACGGTTAGAATTACCAGGCCTCTGTTGTTTCAGCGCTTCTGAAAACTTTTACGTATTGTAAAATGTTCTATAACCTATCAATCAAAGCAGGGCATCAAAATCAGTGAATATGACACGAGGAATTAAATGAGTTGCATGTTGTGGTTTTGTACACATCTTCTTAATAGATTTGAATTTTAACAGTGAAAAACTTTTATTTTTTTGTTAAATGTTAAATATGAGAAATACACAGCAATACAGTATCGTGCAGTGAAACTTTCTGAAGGTGCGTTCTCTGTTCTCCGAAATACAATCAGGAAAGCATGTAGTTTGACCAGCGACATA
>JAMWET010004085.1:120000-172500 GCA_024036415.1 Prochilodus magdalenae | reverse complement strand
TTCTGTTTTTGGGGATTGGAATGATGGAAAGGCTTTTGATGCATGTGGGAAAGGAGCAGAGTTCCAGTGGCTTCGTGAAGAGACCAGCTGGTCACAGCAGTGTTGTAGGGTGGATGGAGAAACGAAGTCGTGTCCCACAGCTTCGCTCACCTTATGTCGGCTGAAAAGCCAGTTAACATCCCACACAGGAATTGTGGAACGTTCAAGCTTCTCCACCTGGCATCCTGAAATCCAGCTGCACTGTGTTGTATCCAGGCAGATCTCTCTCTCCAGCACGATCTGTCAACAGGCAAGTTCGGGCATGCCTGTACACAAAGAGGAGCTATTCTCATTATTCAGACAGATCAGGTACAGGGCGCGTGCCTCCCTGCTAAGATTAGACCTGGTTCCAGTTTAGCCGAACCAACTCCTGACTCATCACACACTATTATGTAGATGTGCACACATTCTATTGTGATCGTTTATGAATAATATCTGTTGGCATGTGGCATCACTCTATCATCCCCCTTTCACCCTTTCACTGGTGGGAAGTAAACAGCATTGACTGGAATCACAACTAATTCCCCAGCCCTAGGTGTATGTGAGTGTATGTGTCTATCCTGTGATGGACCACTGACCTTCTGTGCAATGACCTCTGGGATAGGACCAGACACAAAATCGCCCCCCACCACCCTCCCTCCGACCCAGTATGACAAGCAGCTTAGATGGTGAATGAAAGGCTGTAGAATGAATGAATAGACTTGCATATCGTCCAATGAAAAACATGTATCTCCATTTTTGTTGTTTTTTACTTTTATGCCTCATTTGATCACATGATCTGCTGTTTACACTGTAAGGAAATTTCATGAAAAAGGACCAACAGAAATGGCCCAAAACTGCTTGGTAACATGTCTGGTTCCATTGGCTTTCATTCAAATGAAATTAGGTTTTTGGCCTCTCCTGTAAAGTTGCCATTTTGGAGATACCTGTTTTTCTTTGGACAGCGACGATATATCACTGTCTGTGTAGTTCCCTTCCATCTGCCATCACGTGTTCACCCTAGTTAGATCCGAGGGGGGCCTAACAGGTACACACAAATCATGGACGATGTCATGAGGGTAGCCAGGCCCAAGTGTTTTAGTCACAAAGCCAAACAGATGTTTCAGTTCTCCTTAGCATGTTCTCAGATTGACAGCACCTGGTCTTATCTCGGTACCTGTATATCACTGGTGGGTGTGCGGTTTGAACTGTACCATAACGTGTCAAAAAATAGCTGCACCCAGCCAGGAATCAACCAACAGGAATGAACCCTGGCGACTCAGACTCAGCGTGTCATCTTCAGTGACTCGTCCCACTTTTGTCCTTGTGGAGACGGCCATGCACCTGTCCTGCCTTTCAGGGGTTCAGTAATAGAGACTTGCTGAGAGGTTCTGTTCTCTCTGTGTCCGATACATACTCGCTCGGCTCAGATGCGTTAAAGTCTGTTATTATTGCAGTTATTGTAATAATAACAGTTATTATTCTTTCTGTGTGAATGAAGACTTTACTGGCTCGATATTTTATTTAGTTTATCAATGACACCGAGCTGTTTATAAACTCCAGCTGGGTGTGATTCAGAAGCCCCACACATACTACGCCGCCAGTGCCACTGCAGCGCTGAGATCGATCCACCATAATCATAAGGCCTGTTCTATGGTGGCCCTGACCCTCGATAAACTGGGCAAGATGGGGCCAACAAAGCCTGCAGAGAAACAAGTGATCTGTGATGGCAGAACTAAAATAAAGACCACCTAGAAGGTAACTGGACCACTAATATGTTTAAAGAGAAATGAGTGCAAATAAAAGGTAGCTGTGAAAAAGTGAGGGACCAATAATCAAGCACAAAGATGGTCAACTGGTAATACTAATCATATTAATAATAATATTTTTATTTATTTATTATACAGTCCTTATTATACAGTAGGCGGCTGGAAGTGCTTTACAGACGGTTGTCCTCTGTAACAGCAGAAATGATGATCAAAATTGCACAGATGTAGAGGTTTAGCTGAATGCTAAGTTATAGAGATGTGTTAATGTTTCTGAAAGGTGTGTACTGAGCGTGACTGGCTGATGCAGGCTGGGAAGGTTTGCCGAAGGCCCGTATCTGCAGATCTAAGATCTTCAGTCTGAACATAAACAGACAGACATTCATAATGTAGGCTGGTGCTAGATTAGATCAAGCTTTATAGACCAGCAGCCTAAACGATTCCGTGCAGAACCCTTCGTTAGGAAACGTACTGCTGCGTTGGGTAAGGGTGAGAAGAGATGGACTGTTTTGTTAGGAACCGCAGTAATTAACTCTGCCAGAAACAAACAAACGAACAAGTTTCTCTGCATTGTTTTGATAAAGGACATGTTGTTTTTAAATGATAAGCTGCTTGAGTGACTGTGTTGACGTGTGATAAAACAGTCTAGGATCACACCCAGGTGTCGTACTTCAGGTGTGATCTGTTTAGAACAAGGAATCAGTATCTCAGTTTCAGACACAGTGTTGTGACATCCACACAGAAATATCCGACACAGAGTTTGTAAATCCAGCATCTTGTTTCCAGGGTCTGGATTATCATTATTGTCATCAGTGTAGCTATGAAAGTTTATATGAAGTTTCCTGATGACATCACTCAGAGGTAACATGTACGAGGAGATGAGCAGAGGCCCTAATACCGACCCCTGGGGTACCCCACAAATGTGTTTTTTTTTTGTTTTTTTGTTTTTTTTGATGAATGAATTTCCAGGCAACCAGGAACAGTCTGTTTAAGATTTAACCATTCTAAAACTGTGTCTGAGAGGTGGACCCGGTGTTCAAGATGGTGGATTAGAATCTCGTGTAGTATCAACAGTATCAAAGCTCCAAACAGATCCAGGTAGACCAGAACAGAAGGGTACTGTACATCAGTGCTGAGCCTTAACTCAAGATTCACATTTAGCTGAACGTGTGACATAAGCAAGGACCTACAGCTGTGATCAGGGACATCCAGCAAGCAGTGGTGTCCTCCATGAGTCATCCTGTTAGTGCAGCACCATCAGCAGACGGCTGCACCACGCAGGACTACATGCACACAGACCGTTACCACGCCTGTCCTTAACACCACGTCACCGTCACCAAAGACTGCAGTGGTGTCGTACCAGACTGTCATGGAGTGACTCAGAATGGCAGCGGGTCATCTTCAGTGACGAGTCCCGCTTTAGTCTTGGTGGAGACACCCAACGAATCCGTGTGTGGAGGCACCGTGGTCAGCGCCAAGATGAACGGTTTGTTGTCACACGTCCAGAAGACCTGGTGCCCCTCCACCTCCACCTCCACCGCACCATCTGCATGAACTGTGTGAGGATGTTCAAGCTGCATGGGATGGATTACCACAGGACTCCATCAGGAACCTCTACAGCTCCATACCGAGACGTCTGGCGTGTTGGGTTAGCAAACATGGCGACCCGACGCCATACTGAGAGACAGACTTCTGTATGTGTAGCTCAATAAATATTGATCATATCAGTCTAAATTTATCATCAGTTATTGATCCTGGTCACCTTTATCTTCCTTCCCAACACACCCGCACTCCCACACCTCCTTCTGGGTGCAGATATTGCTTTAACAATGAGAGTATTAATCAACAGTCAATGCTCTTCAAAACATTGTGTTGTTTGCGGGTAACAGCTCAAAGTCGTCTGGGTACAAGCCAACAGATACTCTGAATTCCTCCCCTGAGAAGTGATTGTGTTTCTCGGAGTGTGCTCCATCTTTCCTGCTCGTTTTATTATTTTTTTTTTTGGCATCCAGTATGTTCTAAATTGGGTCAGTTATGTTAATGCTGCCCTGTATTATAATGGTTTCTGTTTCTGTTGGATAATCACCTGTTGACAGAGAACAGTTTACAGCGATTAGATCTTCTGACAGACGACAGCAGAGTGGAATGTCATTTACTGGCTGATCAGGAAGCTCATTAAAACGTGTTCCAGCTTGCTGAGCTATAAACTGTCTATTTCATGTATGCAGATTTCGGAAGATTACCCACTGTCAGGCATGTTAGCAGAGACACCAGGATTTCTGAAGTGTCGGGGAATGTGATTTAGATGATTCAGATTTAATCCCTTATTGATCCCACAGTGGGGAAATTTAGTCTCCGCATTTAACCCATCCGTGAAGTGAAACACCCACAAACACACTCACTAGTGAACACACACACTAGGGGGCAGTGAGCACACTTACCCGGAGCGGTGGGCAGCCCTATCCATGGCACCCGGGGAGCAGTTGGGGGTTAGTAACGACTGAGGTGCAAGGCACTTGAGCAAGGCACCTCAGTCGTTACTGTCAGTTCAGGGAATCGAACCGGCAACCCTCCGGTCACAAGGCTGGTTCCCTAACCTCCCGCCCACGCCCGCGCCTGCCCACGCCCGCCCACGCCCGCCCACATCCGCCCACATAGTGTAGTGTAGGCCCGGGAGTTGCTCTGTAAAACCCGGTACCCATTATTTCCAGGTGATTTCTAGTAGTACTGAAATCCATCCAGGTGAAAACAGGTGTGCTTTGACGCTTTTAAGACTAAGCTATAAAGCTGTCGGTCATGAACTATTTGACGCGCATGTCTGATCTGACGTTTGCATAAACATTCCATGAAGGGTTTATACAAAGCCCCATTGTCATCCTGAGTACACCTCTTTAAAAAGCTGATTACAGATGTGCTTAATGATATGAAGCCGTCAGATTCCTCTTTGACTTGCCTTCACAGGTGCATCATGGCAAGCTTGACATTCACTCACAGTCAGACAATGCTTGACTGAGTTTTGGGCAGCTGGGTTGAATAGACATGGCCTTTGTTAAGGTTTACTGGATCTATTGTAGCATGAAATGTTTGACATTGTCAGCAGGTCAGGATGGAACAAGCCTTTTATCTAGAACATGAGAAATGCTCTGTAGGCAGCGCTGAATGGCTCTCTCCTCGTTTGGTTTGGTTTGAGACAGAGAAACAGAAAGCACCACTGAGCTGGACCTGAAGGCTCCCCAACATGAGCGGCACTGCTGATGGGAATGAGAGAATGGAGAACTTGGAAAGACTGGACCTCAGTTCTTCAAGCAAGGGCTCAGCATCTGCTGATACTTGGATAAGGAATTCAAAGTGACAGAGCAGCATTACAGCTCAAGGCCTGACTCCTCCAACCACGGCGTGTCCAGCCACTAGGGACCGCAAAACGTATTACTGAATTTTAATGTATTTATAATTCTTTATATTTAAATGTCCATGCACCATGGGTGGTTAGAGGGATTGCCTTGCTTTTATTTACTTATGTATTAATGTATGTATGTTTGTATTTATTTATTTATTTATTAGTCTGTACATTTTACTGTTTCTGTTACACCTGAAAACCTGAGTAACCTGTAATAGCATTCCAGTAGCAAGGTTAGGCCATTTTTATTTTCTTTCAACATTACTACCTCATATATATATATATATATATATATATATATATATATATATATATATATATATATATATATATGTGTGTGTGTGTGTGTGTGTGTGTGTGTGTGTGTGTGTGTGTGTGTGTGTATTTTAGTTCTATTGTTATATAAAGTATCATATTCTGGCATGAAATACAAAAATAAATTAATATTTTTTTGAAACATATATACATATATAATGTATGTGTGTATAATTTATATATTAATAAAAAAATGATATAATGTAACATAGAATAAATTTGCTGTGTGTTATTTCTTGCAACCATGACATAATAGTGATGCTAACTGGCTAGCTTTTAAAGCTAGTCTTCTGATACTGCTCTGACATGCAGATCTGCATAATGGTTGACCAGTGAGATTTGTTCTAAGCTCCATTGAGGAACTGTGATAAACACATTTCTGTTTCATTCAGAAGAACAACAAAACATTTCTTTTTCTTTTACACATAGAGAACTTTAGTAGTGCTGTCTTACATGACTTTATACCCTGCAGATTCAATCAAACGAAAGACAGACTTCCTCTGACATCGAAAGCACAAAAGCGAATACATACATTTTCTATTTGGTGGATTCTAAAAGAAGACTTAAATGAAGATCAGCCGTTCATTCAGCGTGACGGTATTAAAGAAGTATGGCACATTAAGAACCAGATATTCATGAGAAGATCATTAATATTAATCATCATCAAAAGAGTAGCTGCATAAACAGCTGCACCCAAAAGGAATCATCCAACAGGAATGAAACTCGCTGGGCAGGTTTAACATCAGGACACACGCTCAGCTATGCATGTGACGTACACAAGGACCGACTGACCCAAAAGACACGATGCAGTGAGCAGTGGTGTCCTCCATGAGTCATCCTGTTAATGCAGCACCATCGGCAGACGGCTGCACCACGCAGGACTACATGCACACAGACCGTTACCACGCCTGTCCTTAACACCACGTCACCGTCACCAAAGACTGCAGTGGTGTCGTACCAGACTGTCATGGAGGGACTCAGAATGGCAGCGGGTCATCTTCAGTGACGAGTCCCGCTTTAGTCTTGGTGGAGACACCCAACGAATCCGTGTGTGGAATCACCGTGGTCAGCACCAAGATGGACGGTTTGTGGTCACACGTCCAGAAGACCTGGTGTCCCTCCACCTCCACCCCTACCGCACCATCTGCAGGAACTGTGTGAGGATGTTCAAGCTGCATGGGATGGATTATCACAGGACTCCATTAGGAACCTCTACAGCTCCATACCGAGACGTCTGGCGTGTTGGGTTAGCGAACACGGCGGCCCGACGCCATACTGAGAGACAGACTTCTGTATGTGTAGCTCAATAAATATTGATCATATCAGTCTAAATTTATCATCAGTTATTGATCCTGGTCACCTTCATCTTCCTTCCCAACACCACCGCACTCTGATACTTCCTTCCGAGTGCCACTACTTTATTGAAGATGAGTACGATTATACATTGCTGAGATAATTAATAAGGACACATAACAAACATCAATCACAACACTGACAACTGCATGAGGAAACTGCTTAGCACGTATCCCAGAAGATCTTCTAATAGAACTGGTTTATTACCAGGGGTAAGTCCAGACCTCATCCACCCACATGCCTCAGAAAAGGTATAAATAAGATGCAGAGGAATCTGCAGGTACAGGTACAGGTACAGGGCACCTGCCACAGCCAACGGCATCAGACAGACAGAGAGAGAGTGAGAGATCCTGAGTTTGCTCTGCAGTGGCTTCTCAGGTAAGAAGTACTGACCCTTACTCAGCCTGATATACTGAATATAGCCAGAAACATGCGTTCTAATTCTGAACATGTCTAATTCAGGAGTGTTATTTATTATATAAATATTTAAATTGATATTTTATTATATTTTTATTAAATATTATATATATATACATTATATTATATATATATATATATATATATATATATATATATATATATATATATATATATATATATATATATATATATATATATTATATATAAAAATATAATAAAATATCAAGTTAAATATTTATATAATAAATATATATATAAATATATATATATAATTTATAGTTTATTATATTTAATTAGCATATTTTCATATATTTTAATTTTGAAGGTTCTCAGGCAGGTTTGTTGTGCCTTGTTTTCAGGAGCAGTGAAGCAGGATGGGCTTTCTGATCGCGCTGAGCGTGCCTCTGCTGCTGCTGCTGCTGAACAGTAAGTCCTGTAACGCTGGAACTACAGAACGTGCCTCTAATTACACTGATTATAGCGTCTGAATTTACAGGAGTGGCTCCAACTAACGTTTACATCATTACCATACAGTCCCCTGTCTTTATTAAACCATCCACTCTATTATCTCTCTCACAGGTGCAGCGATCGAGGCACAGTCAGCAGGTAACTGGGCTCTCACACACACACGCTTTCATAGACTGACTTTTAACCACATCTGTCTTATAAGTCTGTGTGTTATGGGTGGGATCGCCGGAGCGGGTCTAAATCTAGGCTTGGATCTTCACAAAAACTGAGACTAAGTTTAGGATTAGTCTATACTGAGGAACCCACTTCTCAGTGTATACTGAAACGCTGCTGGGGTTCACACGGTTTGCCAGTTTGTGTTCAGGCTGGTTTATGCGGATGCCAGGACTTATGCACACTGATAGAAATGATGCCTATATGTATTTAAACTGAAATATCATTTCTGTTCGTGTAATTTAACTCTAGTACTCCAATTTTTCCCACCTCTGTATGTGTGTGTATGTGTCAGGGGGCAGGTTTATGATACATTGTGGGGACCATATACACATCTATTCACACACAAGCTGGTCCCCACAATGTAAATCAGGATATGGTTATGGTTAGAAGTTGGAGTCAAGTTAGAAGTTTAGAGATAAGCATATATAAGCAATAAGCAATAGTCCCATAACTCACATATTACATCGTAAAAAATTAAAATGTGAATCTAGTTTAACCAGTTCAGTTCTGATTAGGCTTTACTGGTTTACATCCAGGTAAAAAAGTCTGAATTAGAGTTATACGTATTCTACCTGCACAATGATTTCCATAAAGATGATTAAAAACGCTCAAAAAGCTAAAAAATATATATTAACATATAAAAGTGGGCAGTTTTCTCCGAATTCTAGATATATATATTTAAGATTTTTAGGATTTAAGTCGAACGTCAGTATTTCAGAAATGTGGGTGCCCTATTCTTGTAAGATAATAGATGACATTCCTAACATTGTCTGGAAATTCTCTTAATCCTGTTCCTGTAAGTCAATACATGGCATTCTTAACATTGTCTGAAAAGGCTTAGGTGCTCTTATTCCCGTGCCTGTAAGCCATTAGACCACATTTTATACATTTCTGGAAATTTCCCAGCAACTCAGTCTCTGGCAGTCTCAGGGCAGAACATTCATTGATGGTGCATCTGCCAAAACATACTGGCACCCATTCCAGAAACAACATTCCGAAGATTTAATCACCTTTGGTTTCATTTAGTGTGATTATGTCATTCACCCAGTGTGCATGTAATACAAAACTCATACGGAGGAGCGCGACGGAGAGAGAAACACAGCACAGAGGCGAGATAAAGAATGTTCGGAAAAGCCCCAAGGGGATTGTGGGAGGTACTGTTCCTCAAAGAGGAAACAATTAACTGGCCAGACCTTTCAGGAGCGAAGGATATCGAGAGCACAAGTGGAACACAGAATCCGGGAGGACTGTGATATATGGCTTATAGGCCAACGCTGTAGTGAGCAAAGATATAATATCAACTTACATTTAAGGAAGTTTTTAAAATGATTTAACGATTTAAACAATTAGACGATTTAAAAAAATCATATCTAAAATCTGTAAAATATTCGGCTCCTGCCGAGTGTAATCAGACAGTACGTCGGAATGGTGCCTCCCTCATTTCCATGTAGTCGTTCTGCATTCTTGGTAAAGATCATTCTACCAGGGCCCAAATAAAAATCTAGCCTTCCTGACATCTGACCCTAGACCAGCTGAGCAAGAGGAATGGGAGACGTTAATTCCAGGCTACGTAAACAGCTGATCTCACGCTGAAGTTCAGAAAGGGCATTTCTACCTAAGCAGCTAGGAACTGATAATCTGTAAACGGGACTGATGATCTAATATGTGTAACCTAAACTGTCATGCAGTGTGGTGTACATCTTACGATCAGCTGACTTCAGGAGCCGGGCCTTTAATATATACTAGGCTGCCCGGGTCTGATTGTCCTGGTGCCCAGCTGTAGGAACCATGGCATGTTGTCTGAATACTGGTTGTCTGAATACTGGCGGTCTGAATACTGATTACTGATGGTGTGAATACTGAATACTGATGGTCTGAATACTGAATACTGGTGTTCTGAATACTGAATACTGATGGTCTGAACACTGAATACTGGTGTTCTGAATACTGAATACTGATGGTCTGAATACTGGAGGTCTGAATACTGGTGTTCTGAATACTGGCGGTCTGAATACTGATTACTGATGGTCTGAATACTGAATACTGATGGTCTGAATACTGAATACTGGTGTTCTGAATACTGAATACTGATGGTCTGAATACTGAATACTGGAGGTCTGAATACTGGTGTTCTGAATACTGATGGACTGAATACTGGTGGTCTGAACACTGGTGGTCTGAATACTGAATACTGATGGTGACGTGTGAGCGAGTCCTGAAATGTAACTTGTACATATACAGTTTGTAATGCCGGCCGAGTCCGTGCTCAGTTCAAAGTGAAGGTGAAACAGGACAAGTCGTTCAGCATCTGTTATCTTCCATCTCTCACCTTCAGCGCATTTCAGGGAAACTCTGCCTACACTGAACATTTTCCCTCAGGTCATGTGACTGCGCCACTCCAGACTGGTCTTTTACATAATCGCCTCTAGTGTCTTTGTGCCTAAACTGAGCCACGCCCTGATTTCCATAGTCATGAGGCCAGGCATGCTAAGACCTGCAGCTCAGTGGCGACCTCGTGTGTACAGTATGACCAATAACGTAGACTGGCCAGTAATACTTGAAGGGTGTCTACATAACACATTCTGTAATCTTACATAAACACTTATACCACCTTCATACATTTATAGAGTATACACGGTGTACTTTAAATTAATATGGAGATTATTATTTTTTATATATAGGGTGATTATTTATTTTTCTAAAATAAAAGTCCTTGTTTATTACTTAAAAACATTAATACTAAAAACTAACAATGACCTGACAGAAACCCCTTTGGACAGAAAGTGCTCTGACACTCAAGCACATATTTTAAATATCATCTCACATCTCGTCCAGAATGTGCTCTGACTGTTATCCAAGTCCTAGTTATAGACTAACACAATCTAATTAAACTAACACAGTCTAATTAGACTAACGCAGTCTAATTAAACTAACACAGTCTAATTAGACTAACGTTAAGAGGTCACTCTTTAATTAATACTCAGAGCCAGTTTACCATTCGGGTGTCTACATACCACATTCATACCATGTATGCATATATTGCACGTATCATCTCAGAAATCGAGGAATGTGCTCTGACTGAAGAAGTTGGCCCCTCTAATTAAACCAACACAGTCTAAAACTCAGGACTGTGTTAGTCTAAATTAGACTGTGAATAGTTTAATTAGGACTGTCTTTAATTCTAATTAGAGCTGTGTTAGTCTAATACCAGGGACTGTGTTATGTATGAATTAGACTGTGTTAGTTTAATTAGACTGTGATAGTCTAATTAGACTGTGTTAGTCTAATTAGACTGTGATAGTTTAATTAGACTGTGTTAGTCTAATTAGACTGTGTTAGTTTAATTAGACTGTGTTAGTCTAATTAGACTGTGTTAGTTTAATTAGACTGTGATAGTTTAATTAGACTGTGTTAGTTTAATTAGACTGTGTTCGTCTAATTAGACTGTGTTAGTTTAATTAGACTGTGTTAGTCTATAACTAGGACTTCTGGACGAGATATGAAAGACGGATATTTAAAATATGTTTAAATACATATGAGGAATAATAACACACTATTATGCTAATTATGTTTTATTTGATGTCTCAGGGATTTTCTACCAGTTTGGAAGTGGGAATGGAGACACGGAGAACGGACGGATTGATGATGGAGGCTCAAATGTTATCCAACTTTTGCAGCCGTTCATATACTTTGGAACGTCATACAGCACAATCTACGTAAGTCAGGAAATCTCCCTCTGTCTCCGGTCCACGTGTCACAGTATCTCGATATTTATAATATGAGGGTTGTGAAATGATATGCTACGTGAACTGAACATGCTGTAAAACATGATATCAGGAATGGTCTACTTTATGTCTGTTTTGTTCTGTAGGTCAACAACAACGGACACCTAACCTTCAACCAGGCATTTTACAGCTTTACCCCCTACCAGTTTCCTGTTAATGGTGGGCGAGACCTCATTGCCCCGTTCTGGACAGACCTTGATAACCGTGGAAACGGTCATGTCACATATCAACAGTACACTTCTGGGAATATTCTCACACAGGCTACCCAGGACATTAACCAGTACTTCCCCCAGCTGCAGTTCACTGCAACATGGGTCTTTGTGGCAACCTGGGACAGGGTAGCTTACTTTCCTACCACAGGCACGGTAAGAGATTACTCCCAAAGCCATAACCCATGAGCTAAAGACCTAGAACTGGTCACGGCTGATTATGACAACCGCAATACCTAAAACACAAATGCTGAACAGATAAATGCAAAAATTAAAATGAAAAACTTTTTTTTTTTTTCAGGAAACATCTTTCCAAGCCGTGTTGATTTCAAACGGGCATCTCTCATTCGTACTGATGAACTATGGTCAAATTGCTCCAACAGACCGAAGTGTACAGGTGAACAACATTTGGTGACACCAGCTGACTCTGTTAGTAAACTCTGAGTCCTGTTTAGTAAAAACCCTTGTCTCTTTTATTTTCAGGCGGGCTATGACACTGAAGACTCCAGCTACTATTTTTCAATTCCGGGGTCCTTCCAGCAGAACTACACCGTCTTTACACACAGCAGCAATGTCCAAGTCACCGGCAGATGGGCCTTCCGTCTAGACCATGGGTTACGAGGATGCCAATTTAACAGTAATGTCACTTAAACCAGATGACGCACGTTTGAAATCGGCATCACATCAAGCACACTCTGGAGTCTTAATGGAGGCTTGTTTTTCACTTTGCAGACATCACCATCTCACAAGGCTCCTCCTTCTGGACGGACGCCACCTGCCGACAAAGGTGTACCTGCCTCCAGTCGTCTCTCCAGTGCAGTACCCAGCCTTGCACCTTCTCTCAAGCCTGCCGTCCAGCTGCTTTCCAGTATTCCTGCCAAAACATTCCACGCCAGACCTGCACCATTTCTGGAGACCCCCATTACTACACTTTCGATAATCAGGTCTTCCACTTTCAAGGGACCTGCACCTACGTTCTGTCCGAGGTAGAGTTTTAAACACGGCTTTGGTTTTTGGTGTGGAATTTATGATTTGAATGTGTTACTAAGATTTCCATTTGATTTCTGGCAGGCCTGTGGCAGTGGGTTGCCATACTATCGCATTGAGGGAAAGAATGAAAATCGGGGGAGCACACGTGTATCTTGGACACGCATGGTCAGGATATTTGTCTATAACGAAGTGCTGGAGCTGGTAAAGGACCATCGGTCCCAGGCAAAGGTCAGCACCCCCTTACCTAGCTCCTCTATAACTTCATACATATCTCCATAGATGTGTTCTTCACAAGTCAGTTCATAGTCCACCCATCAGCAAGTGTCTGCTTTTGGTATTACGCAATATCTTCAGACGCAGCACTGGTCCGCCTCAAGGTGGCGCTGTAGCCAATTGGTGGTAAAGTCTCACATGTAGGTAAAAGGGGTCTATCTAGCCATACATTCATTTCTATGCATTGCCTCAGTGCCATAGGCTAGGGGCCATAAAAATAAACTTCTATGATCGAAAAAACTGCTATAAAATGAAAAATTAATGAGATGCATGTGTTCCATGTGGTACAGTCTCTACAGGGCTTTACTGGAAGTCATTTTATTCCTCTCTCTGCCTCTCCAGGTGAACGGGACCTTCACAGCAACACCATTCAGCCTTCGCAACGGCTCCATTCAGGTCTATCAGTCAGGCTTCTCTGTGGCCGTCAGTACTGATTTTGGCCTAGTCGTTACATATGATGCTTATTACTATGTGACCATCAGTGTGCCTTACGAATACCAGAATAGCACATGTGGACTGTGTGGCAATTTCAACTATCGCCGTGATGATGACTACCAGACACCTACAGGACAGATCCTGAGCTCAGATTTGGACTTTTCAAACTCTTGGAAGGCATCAGGTGACTCAGACCCTGGTTGTCAGAACGCCCACTGCTCAGGTCTGATGTGTGCATCTTGCACAACGGCTCAGAGTATTCTCTACAGTAACTCACACTACTGTGGAGTCATGGCAAATTCTAGTGGACCATTTGCCTCCTGCCATTCAAGGCTGGACCCCCAGACCTATATAGAGAACTGTGTGTATGATCTCTGTGTGGGAGGAGGCTATCAGCCAATCCTGTGCCAGGCAGTCAATGTGTATGCTGCCCAGTGCCAGCAGCAGGGCATTCAGATAGGCCAGTGGAGAAGACAAGGATTCTGTGGTAGGCATCATAAGTATTTCATATTTGTTGTATGGAGAACTCGTGTGTCCAGCTTAAGATTCCAGAATGACGTTTTCCCACCATTTATTTCCAGAAATCCCATGTCCTGCACACAGCCACTTCGATTACCAGGGCACAAGCTGTCCAGCAACCTGCAGTAATCCTTCTGCACCTTCAAACTGCCCCTTGCCAAACCAGGAAAGCTGTATTTGTGATTCAGGATATGTCCTAAGCGCTGGAGTGTGTGTTCCTCTAGCTAACTGTGGGTGCACATTTGAAGGACTCTACTACGCCAATGGTCAGTCAGTGGTATTGGGCGATGACTGTGGGAGGCAGTGTACCTGTAACAATGCAGCAATGAGCTGCCAAAGTTACCAATGTGGTCCACAGGAGACGTGTACAATCTACAACGGAGTGAGAGGCTGCAGGCCAATAAGCTATTCCACCTGTTGGGTTGAAGGACCAGGTTCATATCACACCTTTGATGGACTGACCTTTAACTACCCAGGAGCCTGTGGGCTTACCCTCTCCAGGGTGATGGGCCCATCCCCTCTACCTAACTTCGCAGTCACAGTCCAGAAACTACCCAGAGGCAATCAGAACTTTTCCAGATTGCTGAAGTTTGAGGCAGAGGGAACTCAGGTCACCATAGAGATGGGTGCAGGAGGACTGGCAAAGGTTAATTAATTTTCATTACATGTAGTACCTATATTTGCAATTCCAATTAATTGGTACAGCATTTTATGCGTTTGAGAACATATGAAAATCTATAATTCTATCCCTCAGGTCGACGGTCAATTAGTCGCTCTACCCTACAGTGTTGGCTCGGGTCGAATCCACATCTACCACAGCAGTGTGAAGGGTATCATCATGGAGACCACCTTTGGGGTAACTGTGCGAGTTGACTGGCCACATCTAATCCGTATCACTGCACCCAGCACCTACAACGGCACACTGGGTGGACTGTGCGGGAATTTGAATGGGTACCAAGGTGATGAGTTCCTCAGTCCCGTTGGAGCCTTCATAAACGACTCCAGACTGTTTGCCGATAGCTGGCGGGACGGGTCCCTCTCGGCCTACTGTGAAGAGTCAACAGACAGCTGGCAAAGAGGATATTATCAGAACAGCAGCCAGTTCAGGCAGCACTGCAGCATCATGTCTTCACCACATGGACCATTCGCTGAATGTCACAGCACCCTGGACCCCCGGGTAAGAGTAGCTGAATGCGTCCAGTCCCTGGAACAAGCAAGGGGTGCAAAGGAGGCCTTGTGTGAAGCACTGAGAGGCTATGCTGTTCTGTGCCAGCAAAATGGCGTTGCCGTTCAAGAATGGAGAAATGCAACTAGCTGTGGTGAGTGCTGAAAATGGCCTTAACAGGAGTATCTTATATTTTATATAGGGGCCCATAGCAACATTACAGACTGGCAACAGTTAACTGGTACTCTGTCTTTTCTGTTTAAAGAGTTCCCCTGTCCAGCCAATAGCCACTATGAGCTGTGTGGCACTTCCTGTCCTGCAGCCTGCCCAAGCCTCTCGTTTCCCTTTCTGTGCACCCAGCACTGCCAGGAAGGATGCCAATGTGACGATGGGCTTCTTCTAAGCGGAGATCAGTGTGTGCCCCCTACTGGGTGCGGCTGTCTCCATGAAGGGCGCTACAGGCAGGGTGGAGAGCGCTTCTGGCATGGCGAAGGGTGCCAGTCCCTGTGTCAGTGTGACGGGACCACAGGTTTCGTTCGCTGCTTCAACTCGTCTTGCAGTGAGCAGGAAACCTGTCGCATCGTTGGAGGAGAATACGGCTGCCATCCTCGCCCCCGTGCCACATGCTCTGCCTCAGGAGACCCCCACTACATCTCTTTTGATGGACGCACGTTTGACTTTCAGGGCACCTGCAGATACACACTGGCAACTGTGTGTAATAACACTCGAGGGCTGCCGTATTTCGAGGTTGTTGCCCGAAATGAGGCATGGCATGGGCTCCCTGTTTCAGTAACTGTTGACGTTTACGTCAATGTCTCAGGACACGTGGTGCATGTCTCCCGCAACACGCGTGGCACAGCCGAGGTAGGCGTAATGATAAAACTGCTACTATTTAAAAATAAACTGATCCAGATTAATTTTTTGAAGATGAAAGAATAGAAACCTGTGTCGTAATGCTATGGGTTCACTTTTCCTCCCGATAGATTGACAGTCAGACCAGAAACCTGCCTGTCCTGCTCGACTCTGGACGTGTCTCTGTTTACTCCAGTGGACAGAAGACATTCATCACAACTGACTTTGGCCTGAGTGTGAGTTACGGCGACTGGGCGGTGAGCATCACTGTCCCAGGTAACTACAGCAGAGCCACATGTGGCCTGTGTGGTAACTTCAATGACCAGAGAGGTGATGACTTTCTCAAACGGTCAGGCGCACTGGCTCCTTCAGCTTTAGAGTTTGGAGCTGACTGGAAAGTCGAGGATGGTGCAACTTGCAGTCATGGACGCGAAGACTCTCCGTCGTGCCAAAACTCAGTTAGGGCACAGGCCCAGTGTGAGATTCTCAGAGACAGCCAGGGTCCCTTGAGCTTCTGTCATGGTACAGTGGACCCGCAGGCCTACTACAACGACTGTGTGTTTGATTTATGCCTCTCTGAGTACAGACACGATGTACTGTGCCGTTCCATCCAAACCTATGTGAGTGCCTGCCAGTCTGCCAACGTCTGGATCTACTCTTGGAGAGAGAACACCACCTGCAGTAAGTGCCTTGAGTGCCCGATTATCATCCATGTAAAATCCAAAATTCAGTGAACTGTTTATAAGGTGTTGCCCCAGTTATTTAGCTTTAGGATATAGTAGGGGCGTGGCCTAGCGCTGAAACATAAACAGGAATATAAGGCTCACATTATTAACACTTTATTGTTATGATTGATATGAATAATAATGGGACCATGGAAATCTATAGACTAACACATCCCAATTACTTTGATCTTTTCACAGCAATGGACTGTCCTGCAAACAGCCACTATGAGCTGTGTGGCACAGACTGCGGGCATACCTGTGCCAGCAGCATTGATGCTGTATGTGAGCGGACGTGTTCAGAGGGCTGTTTCTGTAATGAAGGCTATGTGAGGAGTGGAGGACTCTGTGTGCCAGTGGAGCAGTGTGGCTGCTTGTACAATGGATTCTATTTCCAAGTAAGGGCCAGAGAATCCGTGCCATAGATGAACTGGCGGGTAGGGCGTTGTCTGAATGGCGTTTCAGTGCCTTACTGTGCTTTGGTTTTGCAGATCGGTGAGAAGTTCTGGACCCCAGGATGTTCACAACGCTGCGAGTGCTTTGCTCCCAATGACCTGCGCTGCTCCTCGGCTTACTGCTCTCCCACCGAGCAGGAGTGTGTGGTCAGGAATGGCCAGCTCGGCTGCTACAGCAAGATGTCCTCATGCATGGTCTGGGGTGATCCCCATTACCTCACCTTCGATGGAGCCATAGCCAACTTCCAGGTAGGAATGGGCTGTTGTAATAAGACTATGTGTAACCACGGCTACATATTACGACTGTTGTAGGTGGTGTAAATAAAAACAGATTGTTGATCTTGAAGGAGAGGTGAAGAACCACTTACACCATCACACATTAAAGCTGGTCACACTGTTATTATTGACTTATTCATTAAAAGTTAGACTATGACTGATTTATTACTAGTTTATAACTATAACATGTTAATACAGCTTAGCTACACACAGTTCTCTAGGCACAGAGCACCCCCTGGTGGCCTAGCATGCATATAGCATCTTAAAGACCGCTGTGAAAAGATACTTCAGTTTGTTACTTCCAATTGAATTCATTGTGCTCAACTTAAAACTTCCTTAATTAAAAAGAATTGTTTGCTCAAATTCTGCTTTATTTTAGGTTGAATTTTAGGTTCATTTGCTTTAAAAGTGATTTGTTTTACACTGACGATGTAACAAACTTCAGACAGAAAAGATATTAGGTTATATATTAATATGAAAGTCATGTTTTACAGACTCAGGACTTTAGGTAACACTTTACTTGAAGGGAATCTACATATCACATACGTAACATTTTACATAAACTCTTTATTAATCATTCATAAGTGTTTTACATGAAGTTAATATGGAGTACTAAGTAATTTTAGTAAGAGACATTAAAGGTCTCCATTTATATAGATCTGTCATATATATATATATATATATATATAGTTTGCCAAAATACATTTACATTTACATTTATGGCATTTAGCTGACGCTCTTATCCAGAGCGACTTACAAGGTTAATCATATTACAAGGAGGCCAGTGTAGTGTTAGGAGTCTTGCCCAAGGACTCTTATTGGTGTAGCTCAGCATAGTGACCCAGACCGGGATTCGAACCCCAGTCTCCCACATGAGGTGGTGACTCCGTGGCAGGTAGTGGTGTTATCCGCTGAGCTACACCAACCAGTAAATTAGAACGTTAATTGTGAAAATAAAAGTCTCTCAGTAAAATGTAGTCCGAATTAACATGGTGTAAAACATGCACACTTTAAAACTTTGATGAATATTTTATAAACTGTTTATGTAAGATGTTATGATTGGGTTATGGAGTCACATGTTGCCGGACTTTACAGGCCCATTCCGGACAGAACGGCTCTTTTGGATGAAGCATTAGAAATGTAATGTTACTGAATGTAACGCTCAGCTGAGTCAGATCAGTGTATACTGAATCCTGTACCGTGCTTGAGAGAGGTACACGCCCGCTAGTCTGATTAGTAGGACCTGATCTAGATAGGACCCTTTGCCCCAACACTTAGCCCAACCACCCGGTTTTGCGGGTTCATGTCTAGTAGTAGGGTTGTCCGTATTGGTGTTGAGATGGAGGGGTAGGGGCGAAGTGTTAGGGCTACATGGCCCTTCAAACAGAGATTTCTCAGAAGTCTCAGAAGTCCCAGCTGAACTCCACCCTCCTCTGCTGGCACTGCAGACCGGCAGGGTTGCCCACAGAGCTCCCCTAGTAGCCTGTTAATGAAGTCCTGTAGGTTCTGTCTGGGCTCCTGTTTATTGGGAGACTCGTTAGACTGACTGGTGTGTAAAACTGAAGTCCATGCTTTTCATCTGTTTACATTAAACCCCCTGACGGCACCTGATGACGTATGCAGAAGGGTCATCCCATATGAGATTTGAACCACTACCCCATGTAACTCAGTTTAAAGGAGCAGGGCTACACTCGAACACAAGGCGAAGGGCTGAACATAGGAAATGGGATTGGGCCATAGGTTTGGGCCTCAGTGACACATGTTGAGAATTCCTGCTAGAGTGGATCTGACACATCATGCGTGAAACTCTGCATTAACGTCCATGTTCTATAATAACCTCTGCAGGGAACGTGCTCATACGAGATCTCTCAGACCTGCGGGAACATCTCCGACAGCGGCCTGCAATTCCGCGTAGTGGCAACCAACATGCATCGCGGGAACTTGGCCGTGTCATTTGTGTCTGCAGTGGACGTGTGGCTGTCTCAAGGGGGACAGGAGACACGGATTACTCTCGGACAAAACAAGAGAGTGAAGGTATCAGTGCTGGACGATATCAGAGCGGGACACAAGCTGTCCGTTCTGTCTTTCCTTTCTCAACCTGTTTCCTCCTGTCCTGCAGGTTAATGGGACGGACGTGGGCTCGCCTCCGTTTCAAATCAGCCATCTTGCAGAAGTACGTCAGCAACAGGACTTTGTGGTTCTGAACGCATCGAGCAAGCTGATGGTCCACTTTGATGGCCGTTTCACTCTGCTGGTGAGACTGGATCCGAGCTTCCAGGGATCTGTCTGTGGAATGTGTGGGAACAATAATGGAGACCCTGCAGATGACAAGGTTACACCTACTGGGGCTCTGGCTCTCAACGACAATGCTTTTGGTAACAGCTGGAGATCAGACGCCAGTGCTCCGAGGTACACAAGCCTGTCTGTCTAACGTCTCTGGATCGTATAGAGGTTTTTGTGAAATTACGAATAATAGTTCTGAGCCTAGCACTAAATCAAACCGGTTTAAACTCTATGTATTTAAAATAGAGAGTTTGGAATACATAGCCAATCAGATGAGATTAGAGAATATGGTGACCTGGAAATGTAAATAAACCAAACCCATTGCCTATGCAGCACACTTCCACGGTCTCCAACTCTCTCTCAACTCTCTCCTGCTTGTTTCCAGGTGCGGTGATAACGACCGGACGGCTGATGTGAACGACTGCCCCTTCAGACAGGAGTACTCTGAACTCTGTAGCGTCATCACCAACACCAGTGGACCCTTCCGGGACTGCCATCTCCATGTCAACCCCATGCTGTACTACAACGCCTGTGTGTACGACCTGTGTGTCTACTCGTTGGAAAACAGCATGCTGTGTTCAGCTCTGGAGGTCTACGAGGCTGCGTGCACCACGTTGGGGCTTGAGATCTCAGACTGGCGCTCTGATCTACGCTGCTGTAAGCCTGCTGTGTTATGGTTACGGGTCTGTCACAGACTTCAGCGTATCTGGAGTTAATCAATCACATTTAATCAACACCTTCCAGTGTTACATGTAACGATGCCCGTCTCTCTCTCTCTAGCGAGGGTGGACCCCTGTGCAGAGCTGAGCTGCACTGCAGATGAGTGGTGTGGGGAGAAGGATGGCACATATGGCTGCCTCTGTAATGAGAACCATCCGAGACCCGGGCCTGAGTCTTACGGTAAGAGCAGCGTCCGAACGTAAGGTCCTGGCGGAATGCTTACAGCCGGCTGTGCCTCACCTTCCTTCCCCTGTTTCTCCTTCCCTCCTGATCCAGACTCCAGTGAAACCTGCGAGAGCAGCTCCGGCACCATGTCTCTGTCACGCTGTCAGCTCTTCGAAGCCGGCTTCCCTGCTGACGTCCTGCACCTGAGTGACCGCCGCTGCAATGGGACGCTCCAGAACGGCAGACTGGTGTTCCACTTTGATAACGACGACCAGATCTGTGGCACAAACCTCACGGTACGCTGAACCATAACCTGCACACTGAAGCATGTTCAGATACCGACCTGTGTAATACTCAGTATACTGACACCTGCAGGCCTTTACTCTGAATGTACTGGTGATTCATTTTTATGAAACTACTAACTATTCAGAACGCTTCCTGAACTTTACTACCTCTGCAGGCCAACGGCACACACATCATCTACAACAACTCCATCCTGGGGGTGGCGGACTCGGCAAGGGGACTCATCACCAGAGATAAACATCTGGAAGTGCGTTTCTCCTGCATTTACCAGATTAGGCAGACAATTAGCATGGACACCATACTAAATCCTCTGCGGAGGTGAGACACTCACTCACTCACTCCCTCACTCACTCACTCTTAATCAGCTGTATCTGGCAGCTGAGAAGTGCACAACAAATGAACATCTTAGAAAATAAAATTACACAAATAAAAACAAGGAAAATGACACTAAAGAAACCAGAATTACAAAAACACTTTCACAGGGCCTGGATTCTGAAGGAAAGGGCGGGTCGAACACACAGGAACTGTCAATCAAAACTGCGTTGGTGGAGTGGGTGGAGTTGGGATGGTGACGATGCTAAAGCATGGTTTGTCAAGTTTGTGGCGTGTGTTTTATCAGGCTGGCCCGCTTCTGTTCCTCCTGGTGAAGTTTTAAAAAGCAGACGGGAGAAAGAGACGAGCAGGTGACTCTAAACCAGGTGGGCTGTAAAAGCTCTCAGACGGTTTAAGCTAGCTAGCTGGTTCTCCACTACAGCTAGCCCTGCAGCCCACTTACCTTCCCTAACATCTCCAGCTCTGAGTGGTGTAGACGCCTGTTCATCTCTTACTTCCACCCACTCTACCACCGCCAAACAGTCTGATTGACAAGTCTGATTGATCCGCAACAAGCACTTCCTGTGTGTTAGACCCGCCCTTTCTCTCAGAATTAATAGTTGGTAAAAGTGTCTTGTAAAATTGATTTTGTAATTTTCTTTTCTGAAATGTTAAGTCTGAGTTTTGCTCAGGCGTATGTATGGAGATGTAGTGGCATCACTTTTGTGCTAAGAACTAACCAGTCTGGGTTTCATTAAATGATTTATTAATTAATTAATTTATTTATTTATTTATTAATTTATTTTCCATTTTAACAGCATAGTCCACAAGACCCTTCCAGACGGTCAGGGACTGTATCAGGTCAGGATGATTCCCTATCAGGATGCTGCCTTCTCCCACTCTTACAATGGCTCTGCAGACATAGTGGTGGGTCAGCCGATCTATGTGGAGGTGACTGTTCGGGGAGTGGACGGCCGTCAGATTGCCACAGTGATAGATTCCTGTTGGGCCACTCCTGAGAATGACCAGAACTTCGCTGTCCGCTGGGACCTCATCATTAACCGGTAATAAGGGAGAGTTTGGGTGCCACTAATCACATTACACAGTTCGGTTCCATACTGAGCTCTGTATGAAACTTATTTTACAAATTCATAATTACTAGCTTCTAAAATGCTAGATACTGGAAAACGACTCACAATGACGAATAACTCAATGAGGCGTTGGAAGAAAACGTAGGTCCTTAGATTGAAATTTAGGGGAGAGCTGGTGATGTAGCTGCTTCACCCACAATCAGTGAGCCAAGGTTGGAGTAGCCAGCCAACATGGGCTTTCTGTACAGCAGGAGGTATGTCAGACTTCGCCCTTTAAAATGAGATCACAGGTGAGGCTACTTTCTGATGGCCCTTCCATGCAGGTGATATTTGTCCAGCAACCCTCCAGAGTAGCCCTACAGTCCTGTGGGTCATTGGCAATGATGTGGGGGATTAGCTTTGCATACTTGTCTACTCGATTAGAGATTTCCCCTGGTCTTCCAGATCTGATCTTCACCAACACATACATTTCAGAGTCGTCCCTCTTGCCCTGTAAGAGTCAGGTCTGTTACAGATCCTGTAGCCAGCTGCTTGGCTGACTCTAAGGCTGTTAGGTGTATCCAGAAGATCCTGAGAGGTTTAGAGGCTCACATGATTTATCCACTTTGGAACTGTGTACAGTTTGTGGATAATGAGTCACATGACGCTTCGACCTTACAAAACGTAACACTGGCAGATTGACTGGAACAGTGACCTAGACTTCACTTTATTGGACTGTTACATCCAGGGCAGCACATGAAGATGTTAATATCTTTTCACTGAGACGATCAATAAGCTGTCTAATTTGACTGGGGTGCTTAAATTTTGCATACACCTGTATGGTACTGATAAAAACGAAGACAGCATGCACAGTCCACATACTGGTATAATGCCTGGGAAATCGAAATCTCGTTTTAACGAGTCATCCTTTACTGTTTAGGTGTCCTAATCCAAATGACATCACAGTTCAAGTTCTGGAAAACGGCGTCTCCACCACTGGCCGTTTCCTCTTCAAGATGTTCGCCTTTAAAACAAGATACACCCAGCTTTACCTTCACTGCTCCATCCACCTTTGCCTCCTGCAGAACAACAACTGTGCCACGGTGAGTTTCATTCGGTCCCAGCTTGAATGCAGTTGAATGTGCGTAAAAACACCCACAACCACACACACAAGAAGCTGTATCAGTAGCATGTGAGATGTATTCTCATAGCACTCAGCTGCCCTGTATTTATCAGAGCGTTCGCATTTCAATCGTTTCAGTGGACAGTGGACCCTGTGCACAGTCAAATGTACTCAGACCCCTCTAAATGACCGTAACCCAGGCCGCCTCTCGAGATGGCCTCAGAGCTGCTCGTCTGTAGGTCGCTTTGTGGCTGAATCAGAAATGATAATACTCTTACTATCCACCATTCACACCAATACTGTATGTATTACAGTCACTCTTAATAAGCTTCCGCTTATAGATGTTTAACTAGCGGCTTGTAAGCAGCACCATATATATATATATATATATATATATATATATATATATATATATATATATATATATATATATATATATATATATATATATATATAGAATAATTTAATGTACTAGAAATGAATTTGAATATGTACTTAAGTAACAGTTAGTTCTATTTCAGTATGTATCATTTGTTATTACTAAAGCAACAAATTAAAAATATAATATATCAGTTGAATATAAAACTCTGCTCTGTAATTACAGTGTTCTAAACATGAAGAGTGTACAGCCTTTACTGGATCAGTTACGCCTTTATTATATCATCTTATCTCAAGCTGCCGACGCAGCCCCCCAGTTACCCACCAAAATGACAACGACATGATCGAGATTCAGTTTACATGACTATGATAAACATCAACTCAGCTTTCACCTTTCATGTTCCGCAGCGCTGTTTCCCTGGACATCGCCACAGAGCTGGCAGATCCGCAGACATCCACGACACAGCCTCCATCTCTGTGGGACCTTTTGTATGGAATTCTGAACACACAGGTGAACACTCACTCATACACAGCCACACGCTGTCCACGGTTACCCCAGCACTCTTCACTGGAGTTGGGTAGTGGTGTTTGAGGAACATGGCTCTCACAGGGCCTGTTCTGATTTGAAGACACGTATGATACGAGGTGTCTGTTTGTTGTTCAGGACACTCTTTTGCAGTGCCTAGAATTCCGAACTAGAACCCGGTGGTTAAATTATTTGATGTATGACTTTATAACCTGTTTAAACTCAGGATTCTGATGTTTACAGGTATATAAATTCCAGAGACGATGGAGGTGTGGGTCACCTTTCTCTGAAGACCATCTGAACACCCACATGGCCTAAGCCTTCTGTAACACTAACCTCTTTGATGTTCTGAGTTTCTCTTTTTAAATCCTAATCTCTTTTCTTTGAACTGCTGGGCTGTGAATCTGTTAGTAGTGATGTGCAAAATCAAGCAGGGTGATCGTTCTGGGTGTTGATTAACAGCCTTGTTAATTTAATTTATTTTATTTTATTTTTGTAAATGTCTGTCATGTTCTTCCTCATGAATTAAATTTGTAATTTAATGACATCCCTCAGTAACAAACTAAACTGAATTAAAACTAATCATTGCATATATCTGTTGCACTGTCTTGTTGTTATTATTTTTTGATTATATAGTTACATAATGCACACCAAACATCAAAGTCAAACAGAAAACCGGTAAAATAATCTGTTACTAATCTGTTACAAAAAGGTCATAACCTAATAGCCTGCAGCCAACTAGCCTAGCATCATGTTTAGCTGCCATTTAGCTACAAGTAAACAAACACTATCAAACTCACGCTGCTGTACTCCTCAGTGTCTGAAATAGATATTACAGATTAGATATTACAGATTATATATTGTTATATTACGGCTTATATTCGGCAGAAGAGCTGTTTGTTATTACAGCTGGAAACTCCCACACACACACACTGGTGAACACACACTGGCCCGGAGCGGTGGGCAGCCCTATCCACGGCACCTGGCGATTACTGTCAGTTCAGGGAGTCGAACCGGCGACCCTCTGCTTACAAGGCTGGTTCCCGACCTCCAGCCCACAACTGCCCTATAATATAATAATATCAATAATAATCGCCTGGTCTATAACTCAGCAGGCACAGGCAAAATCAGAGTCTCTAGCCCCAGTCTGCTGGAGCCCCAGCCATGTCATGTCCCATTATGAAAGTCCTAGGTGAAAAAGCCACACAGGTTTTCTGGTATAACACTGAACCACTGGACCGTATTACAGAACCGACTGCAGACTACAGACGCTACCAAAGGCTTATTCAGTTATTACGTTATTACATCATCTAATTTAAACTGATACTTTAAGAATATTGCATCACATTTTCTAAAAGCTTTACTTACTGTAGTGAACAGCCAAGCAATATCTTTCCATCGCCAGGTTACGCCCTTCGGGAGAGATCAATAGACTGTCATGTTATACGAGCACCACAGGACTCATAAACATGCACCTGACTCCAGATGAATAACGTCCAGTAGGGGATGACCCAGTGCCGTATGGACAGGCTATGTGAGGGTAATGCTGGACACTGACTATTTTATGTAACTGGGCCAGCCAATAATCAAATCCCTCCATCAGCACAGCTTTATTTAACCTGGAGTCATTAGATATCTCTACCTGTCATACGATTTCAGCATGTGTCAGTCAGCCTTTGTAAAAACGCCCACAGCATCACCTATATCACACTTTGAGTATTTTCAGTAGGCTTTGTGAAGTACAGCCTGTTTTACAGCATGCTCAAGGTTTCACTGAAATATGGACCATGTGGCGTCGCCTCGCACCTTTCGCCACTTCATCTGGCCCAGGACGGCCTACTACTGCAGAGAAACAACCACAGCTAAACATGACCTGCAAGGTGACCAATCAACATCCAGTCTTTCACCACACAGCACTGACACCTACTACAGAGATAGACTTGATCTTAGAACACTCCTGGCCTGGGTTTGGTGGACAGTGCTCTCTTGCCAGGTTTGTAGTTGTGCCATATGCTCTCCATTTTGTTCGAATGGATTTAATGGGGGGCTGCACTGAACTTCTTCACAGCTGGCCTGTTTGGAGAGCTCTTTGGTCTACAGCCTGCCTACATATCGGTGTTGCAGACTAAGGGGCCATTCAAAACAGGCATGTTTATACTGACACCATGTGGCAGATCGTGGGATTGCAGACTGGTGGGACTTCTGGCTTGAATTGGATGTTCTGGCTTTTATGTAGGAGATTCAGACTAAGAGGTAAGTGCCTCTGCATTCACATCTTCAGGTTTTTTTATTCTGCTTGAATGTTTTTGTTGGGTCCATTACATAAAGTCATGAATCAGGTGTGTTGAGAGTTTTTATTTAAGAGGTGACTCACATACAAGAGTGGGGTGGGGTATGGCGAGGTAGACAGGGGAACAGACACACACTAACCACTCTGCTTTCCCCTTTTCTGTCCAGGCTCCCTAACTTAGCTTTATTTATTTATTTATTTATTTATTATATTTTTTCTCATAGCAGGTGCAGTTCTGATTTTTGTTTTTCTCTTTTCAGTCTTCAGTTGTGTTTTCAGTCTTCACTCTGAGTCTATATGTAACGGGTGTGACCCAAAATCCAACTCATAACCTGAGCACTAGGACCCACCAGCACTGCGAACAGGGGGCCATGGTGGGGCAAAGCCCCAGTGGGATAAATGTAGGGTATTAGGACCTAGCAGTGCTAGAAGCTCCCAGGATCACTGAATCTCTTTGGTAAAGAACCTCACACACACACAGATCTGACTGCCTAGAGGTTCGTTCGAGGAGAGAGACTGCTGTGGACAGACATAAATGAGCGGTACATCATATATGAGAGGAATTAGCTGTTGGAGCGCAGGTACACGTAATCTCCGACTGGCTGGGCATGTGGCAAAGATCTCAGCTACTGTTAAATAAAGTGGTGACGCGCTAACTGCTCTAACTGCACCTTCACAGTAACATCAGACACTCGACTGTCACGCTCCCGGGTCTCCCTGACACCAACATCTCCAGGACTCCATTTCCCAGAGTGCTCTATCTGATGGTGTCACACCCACATGTCCCCAGCCTGAGTATTGACTTGCCCCACCTGCTTCTCATCACCCAGTCTGTTATAAACCCCCCCCTCCACACACACACACACACACACTCACACACACACACACACACACACACACACTCACACACACACACACATACACACACACATACACACACACTCACATACACACACACACACACACATACACACACACACACACACACACACACACACACATACACACACACTCACACACACACACACATACACACACACACATATACACACACATACACACACACACATACACACACACACACACACACGCACATACACACACACACATACACACACACACACTCACACACACACATACACACACACACATACACACACACACATACACACACACATACACACACACTCACACACACCTTGCCACCTTGTCCTTGCCGCCTGACATAGTCACTGTGTTGCTATTACCATTTGTATAGAACTCAATGACCATCATGTCTCCCAAACTACAGTCAGATGCCACCTACAGAACCACTAGTGCTTTACTAGGAGCTGCAGGTGTGGAAGAGTGTGCTGACTGTGTGTCTGAAGCTGCAAGTGACCTTCAGCTCCATGTCTTGTCCTACCGGTGACTGAGGATGAGCTGGTCTATGCCTTCACCCTTTACTGTACCCCAGAACCTTTAGGTGGGATGCCGATTGTTGGGCAGGTGGTGCTGTGACTACCACTATCCGAGCTAAGATCCAGGGTCAGACGTGATAGAGGCCGCTACCTTGTGTCTATGCTTCATAGCTACACTGAAGAGCCTTCTGGTTGTCCGGGCTCCGTGATGTCAGCAGTGACGGCCTCCTGCCTGCCTGGATACCTTATCCTTCTACCGTGACTGCTGAGGAGCGTCTGGTCCTCTCCCTCAGGCTGATGACTGGTCTGGGAAAGGCCTGGGGCTGGGAGTCTGAGGCCATACCTGAATGTGTCTAGTTACTGACAGTAGGAGCTGCTAGTGCACTCGTCTCTAATTAGTCTGAGCTGTCTTGTTCTGGAATCTGCTGACTCCAAGACTAACTGAGGGGTGTGGTTACACGTCCCTGGGCTACAGCTTAACCTTTAGTAAAGGGCCTATAGAGGGCAGTGTAGTCCCTCAGGTGGACTACAGGTGATCAGGTTTGTGGCTGTTGTGATGTAAGCTGTGGCTCTGGGGATGATGCAGGTGTGCCTCCTGTGGTAGGTATGTGTGGCTGTTTGTAGCAGGTCTTAACTGTCACCTCAGGAGGTTCTGTAGCTTGTCACTAAATAGTGTGACTGGTTCCCACAGTGGGAAGGATGTGTCTCTTTGCTATTACACGCTATTACCCAGCTCACATTAGCTATCCAGCTAAAGCAGGTCCAAACTTCCCAAACAAAGAACTTCCCAAACAAAGAAAGTCCAAACTTCCCAAACAAAGAACAACCTCTGAACGTCAACATATTTAAAATAAAAGTCATTAATAACGTCGTCCCACAACACCCACGCAGCTCTGATACAGAAAGCCATGTAGCACGGCAGTCTGCTTCCAATGGGTGGTTCTAAAGAGAATCCAGGCCTGGCCCTGAAATAGGATGCCACAAGTCAATTAGAGAAGTTTACTCCACCCTAGATATCCCCCAATCCACTGTGAGCAGCTCAGCCACTGAGTGGCAGACCATGAGGAGCTGCAGAGCGGGGTTGCCGAGGCGCGTACACGTTCCCAGTGCTCTGCTGACTCAGCGACTGCGGAACTCCAACCCTCCTCTGGCATTAGCATCAGCACAACAACCGTGCACCAGGAGCTGTACACAAGCTGTACATCACCAAGTGGTGTAAGGCACAGCGTGGCTGGACTCCTGTCTGAATGCTTCAGCATACCAACATTTCTTTCATAATTTTGCACGATTTAATTCTTTCGCCTTTGTGGGAACAGTTTGGGGAAGGCCTGTTTCTGTTTCAGCATGTTCCACAGTGCACAAAGCGAGGCTGGCTGGGTAAGTTACCTACACAGGGCCCTGAGCTCATCCTCACCAGTGTCTGACCTAGCAAATGGTCTTCAGGATGAATGGGCCAAAACGCCCACAGGTACCCTCCTAGAGGAGCAGAGGCTGCTACAGCTGCAAAGCGGGGATCAGGATGGGCCGATGCCAGAGGCAGGCTGTGCTCCTCACCTAATCCAGCGCAGGTGAGGAGCAGGTGTCATTTGGTCGCGGCCTGGCGGCAGCTCCGCCTCCTCTTCCACACCTTACTGAGAAAAGGGAAATCAAGGAGGAGGCTTCTGGTTGAGGTCTGCCCACCACAGACCTCAACATCACTCAGCGTGACACTGCTTTTATCATGAGGAGCTCCGCATTCAACCAACCACTGAGACTGAACTTTGGAGCACTTAATGAATCATTAGACTGGAGATCAAAACATAACGGGTGGTCTCTATGATCACAGAGCCTTGAGATGGATAGGGGTCTAGGCTGTGTCCTGCTTTCCGCTCAGTAAGGACTGGGATGGGCTCCAGCTTTCCCCATGACCCAGAAAGATGATCACCTCCGAAGACAAACGAACGATTGAATGAATCCACAGCTGGCAGCTGGCAGGACGGAGTTCACTGAACGTCTGATAAGTTAACAGAGTGATGATCAGTGATTTACATTTTGGACACATTCTATAATACTAGTTACCAAACGAAGTTCCATGAGCTCAAATATTTAACTCCACCAGCTGTAAAAGGTCCAGTCAGCTCTTCTCTGTTAAAGCTCGCTTCTCCAGTGATGAGCTTTTACCCGCCTCCACATTACCATATTCATCATTTTTTCCCCCAGATGACAAACATTCCTCCGATTTCTGCATACCACACATACTCCTACCCAGCCGGGGCAGACCTGAGCCTCGCGCTCAGTCAGACTCTCTAAGTCTAACCCAGAGCAGCTCCGTCTCCCCCGCTGTAGACTAACTATGTAGTGCAGTCTGTAGACGGATATCCGGACGTGTGGCACTCCAGACATTCTCTCTTATCAGTGAAACGCCGGGCCCCAGATTTAGGATAACATGCTCTCCCTGAGCCAGACAGAAGCCTCGTAGGCACGGCTGACACAGGAGTGCTACGGAGACACTGCACACCTCTATAGGTATAGGTACACCTGTACGTGGACCGAGCCTTCTATATACGGTAGGTCGAGTCTTTATTCCGTTAGCCAGCTGTTACAGCTAAACCCATCTCATCCTGTGTCACTAGACAACATGCACGGCTTCATTTGATCGACCGGCTGTTACTTCCAGCTGTTACTGAACCTTCTAGAACAAGAGCGATGACTGAGGAGTACAGCGTGTGGACTGGGGGCAAGCTCAGCGACGGAGACTCAGACTCCCTGGCAGCTTCGACAATAAGCTGTGAGTTAGACTCTAGCTACTGACTGTCTGAAGCTTACTCATAAAGTAAATATGCTAATAAGATATTACTATTTAATTATTATTGTTTAATTATTATTATTTATTTATTATTATTTAATTATTATTGTTTAATTATTATTGTTTGTTATTGTTATTGTTTACTTCGTATTGTGTTTCCTGTTCTACATTCTTCAGTCCACAGGAACTGTATGTTGGCCACTAGTTTAAAAAAATAACGATTGAATAATTAGTCCTGCTTCACTTTGGCGGCACAAGTCTGATGGAACACGTGCGGTAACATTCCAGACTGCATTCCGAACCTCTGAGATCTTCAGGAAACTCAGGAATACCTTTTGTACACACACCGAAGAGCGGCTGGTATAAGTCTTCTGTGTGCTGTGAATCAGCTACATGTTAATCGGTCACGTTTCTTCCCTGACAGTCAAACCGGACGAGGTTTACGAGAACGTGAAGCAGCACAATGGTTCAAGGAGATCGTCGTCCTTAGAAGGTTAGTTGTCATGGCTGAGATTCGTATAGATGACTAAGATATGGTCCTTCCCAGTGACCTGCTGCTCCCAGTGATGAATGAACTTAGTCGGTATGGCTCTTGGTACATGCTGTCTGGGTTGCCATGGCGAACGTTCGTCAGTAATATTACAGTGACAGTTTACCGCTACCAGTAATTGTAATGTTACACTGATTGATGTGACTGCTGGCGGTTGTGTGCAGCTGGCCCTGGCCCAATCACAGATCGTGGATTTAAAAAAATGAAATAATAATTAGGGTTATTTAAATGAAATAATTAATTAGGGGGAAAGTGACACGCCCCTTTTGTGTGACCGCTCCTGACACCTCCAGACACCTCAGACTAATGTTGGGTACATGGTACATTGAAAAGATGGCCCAGAGCCCAGTTTGACCTTCTGCTCCCTAGTAGCACCTCATCGGCAGATATCACAGCTGGCGGAGCCTTTTGTAGCCAGCTAGGAGTCTTCGATAGGGGTTTCAGGAAGTGTGGCCCAGCCTGTCTCACAGAACGCTTCCACTTCTGGTCTGTTCTCACAGAATCCTGCAGGCACAGCACGATTACCCCTCTGAGGGTGGTGCTGTTGTCTACAGCCTTAAAGGATGTCATACATAGAGGACTGAATTCCAAGAACGCCGCATGCTAGATACGTACTTAGATTTTTTCCCAAATGTTTAGCATAGTTCTAATCCAATGAGCGCTCAGACGGGTACGGATCACTTTCAGAACTTTTGTAATCCAGCCTGGAACTCTACTGACTTGTTAGTAAGACGGTGAGCTGTTCCCTGATGGCTTGGGTTGGTGTTTAAGTTTGAAAAGATTGAGCTTGGATTTCCTGAACTAGGCCATGGTGGATTCTGAGCTGTGTTTTGGATCAGTCTCCTGGTATAGCCAGCATTTGTTTAGACCCAGTTCAGCTCCAGTTCAGCCCCTTTTCAGACCCAGTTCAGTTCCAGTTCAGACCCAGTTCCTTGACTATCAGTAGCTTCCAGAATTTGCAGTTGCATTCCCCAAAATGCTTCTGGCTAGATCCAGATATTGACTTGTGGTGAGGTCACAGATGAAGTCCCAGGTATATATACATGTGTTGGAATTTTAGCCAGTTATCTGTAGGTTTACTTAACATGCATACAAGCAAATCCCGAGAGGTGTTTGGAGGCAGGCGAAAGTCACCACACGTTGATCAAAGAATTTATATCGTTATATATAGGGCTGCTAGTAATAAGGTTTTAGATTTCAGCTTGACTGATCAGTAAGCTGTATTCAGGGTGTGTGCACAAAAAGAATCAGGAATTCAAAGAATCAAACATTAAATACACTCATCGTCAAAAAATAATTGCACCCAGAAGTGTCGGTTCCCCAGAACGATAACTGATGATAAGTTTAGACTGATATGATCAATATTTATTGAGCTACACATACAGAAGTCTGTCTCTCAGTATGGCGTCAGGCCGCCGTGTTTGCTAACCCAACACGCCAGACGTCTCGGTATGGAGCTGTAGAGGTTCCTAATGGAGTCCTGTGATAATCCATCCCATGCAGCTTGAACATCCTCACACAGCTCCTGCAGATGGTGCGGTAGGGGTGGAGGTGGAGGGACACCAGGTCTTCTGGACATGTAACATGTGACAACAAACCGTTGATCTTGGTGCTGACCACGGTGCCTCCACACACGTATTCGTTGGGCGTCTCCACCAAGACTAAAGCGGGACTCGTCACTGAAGATGACCCGCTGCCATTCTGAGTCACTCCATGACAGTCTGGTACGACACCACTGCAGTCTTTGGTGACGGTGACGTGGTGTTAAGGACAGTCGTGGTAACGGTCTGTGTACATGTAGTCCTGCGTGGTGCAGCTGTCTGCCCATGGTGCTGCACAATGACTCGTGGGGTCATCACTGATCGCTGGAGGTCTGTAATGGTGGCTGTTGGGTCAGTCAGGTACAGAGATAAGACCCGTCACATGCACAGCTGAGCAGGAAGCTTGAATCACTGTCAAGTCTCATGATGTCAAACCTACACACCAAGTTTCACTCCTGTTGGGTGCACCAACCCATAACCCAATCCTAACCCTAACCTAACCATAACCTAACCCTAACCTTAGCCCAAACAGGACGGTGTGAGCAGCATGTCTACCAAAGCTTGTAGAGGGTGTTGAGATGGTCTGTGTTATACCTGTACATGTTCAGCGACTTCTCAGGTTGACGTCTACAGATTTAGAAGTTGGACACTCCACATATAGTGTAACAGCGTAACAGAAGATCTCATTGTTGCTACAGTGGTGGTTGTTATGATACTGAGAGTCTGGCACCGAGGTTCTCCAGGGCTGTGTTTGGAGACCCCTGTGTTAACAGGTGCCCGTTAGCTGTATCTGTATGTTAGGAGAACACATTCCCTGAACAGAACCTTTACATTTGCATCATGTGTTTTCCAGCTGACATGGACAAGATCCGTATCATGCTGCTAGGTCGCAGAGGAGGAGGAAAGAGCTCCACAGGCAACACCATTCTGGGCTTCCAGGCCTTCAACACGGACATGCAGTTATCCCGGGTCACTCAGTTCTGCGAGAGGGTGAACGGGAACATCGATGGGAAACCTGTGGCCATAATCGACACCCCTGGGCTGAACAAGAGCAAGCGTATGGAGAAGGAAGTGACCCGAGACATCCTAAAATCCGTCTCGCTGTACCGGCCGGGACCCCATGTCTTCATCCTGGTTCTACCTGTGGGCAACCTCACCAATGAGGACAAGGACATGCACAGGATGATCGAGAACATGTTTGGGAAAAGCATCTGGATGTACACCATTGTCCTCTTTACGCACGGGGACCGCCTGGAGGGGAAGACGCCGAACGATGTCATCGCCAGCTCTGACAGGGAACTGCGGGATTTTATCCGCAAGTGTAGTGGCGGATTTCTGTTCTTCAACAACAAAAACCCAGAGGAGCGCGGACAGGTGGCCAAACTTCTGGAGAAGGTCGAGACCCTAGTGGCTATCAACGGCAGGAGTTGTTACACCACGGCTCTGTATCCAGCCACCGAGAGGAAGATACGGGAGAAGCAGGAGAAGATCCTGGAGGAAAGACAGGAAGACATCCTGAGAAAGGAAAGAGAGCTGGAGGAGAATTACGAGGACGAGGAAGAGCTGGAGAGACAGAAGCGGGAGCTGTGGAGAGAGGAGGAAGAGGAGGCGAGGAGGCTAGCAGAGCATCAACCAAAGCTCAAAGTGAACCTGTTAAAGTCATAAGCTTCGGAATTAGCCCTGACAGGCGGACTCGCGCTCAGCCCTGTGTGAGGTTAGCAGGGCTAAGCTTTAAATCCTCTTATGAATAGAACTGTTTACTGTTCCCATGACGACTGCTGTGAAAAATGATCTTACTGTCTTTACAATGTGTGGCTCAACATAAACCAGTCTTCCACCTGATGTAGATCTCATGTGAAGCTACTCCACACATCTCTCTTAGTTTCAGTGTAAATGAATTACACCTACATTAACGTTTACAGCTTTAGCTGGAGCTCTTATCCAATCATATTACAGGGAGGCCAATGTAGTGTTAGGAGTCTTACCCAAGGACACTTATTGGTGTAGCACGGCGTAGACTGGGATTTACCCAGACCGGGGTTAGAACCCCAGTCTCCCACATGTGGTGTTGTCCGCTGAGCTACACCCACCTCACATATTTAACGTTGGGAATACTTGGTGATATTGTACATGCACTAAACACGAGCCAAACCGGACAGTTTCAGGATATTTCTGAGGAGGTGAGAAGATATGAGTTATCGAGAAGAACTGATTCACCAAATGATCGTATGGTAGAGAGAAAACGGGATTCCCAACCACCTTCCTTATAAGACCTGTGAGACCACCAAAGCTGCCGCCATCACATAAACAGCACACGGAGCCATCATCTTCGAGATAATCAAGCTCCATCCACTCTAGCTTCACAGGTGAGGCTTCCACCTGTAAGAAGACTCTCAAACCTCAAGCTGTTGGTGTTCTCAGAACAACTGACTGACCACTCCAGACCTCAACCTCACTCAAAGTGTTGGGATAATGAGAAACTGACAATGCAACCAACTTCTAAGACTGAACTTTGGAAGTGTGGACTGAAATTTTTATATAGATGATGAAGTTGTGGATGCTGAAGACGGTCCTTCCCAAATGATCTGCTGTTCCCAGTAATAAAAAAGGGGAAAGTTTTCCGAAAAGAATAGAAGCTGTGAAAGAGAAGTGTTATATTTAGCGGCTGGTTCTACTATGTACTTCCTGACTCCGCTGAAGTGCAGTTGTAACTGGAGATCGACTGAATGACGGTCACTGACGTTTGCACTAAAGGAATTTTGACTTTGAAATATAGAGGAGTTAAAGTAAAGAGTCGCCCACATGGAAATACTTCTGTAAAGATACTCAAAAAAAACTACTCAGGTACAAAAACTAATCACATTTATTATATTAATGTCCACCACTGAGAGAGCACAAACCTAAACCCACCCAACTTATTATTTAAAGACATTTTCTTTATTCCATTTTTGTTTTGGATGTAAAGTCTCCATATTTAACATAAGAATAAACGCAGAGAAACGATACAAATTACACCAAATTTCTTGTAATTTTGTAAAAAGAGCTAGTCTGAAGAGGAAAATGGATTTCTTCAAGCATGATAAAGAAAGATGGCTTGATTAGCCCAACCATGTGTTGGATGATTAAATAATTTAAAATATTGGAGATTAAACACTGAAGGAATACACTGAAATACATAAAATCCCTCTCTACATGTGGGATTAATGTGTTATTAGCCTTTATAGTAGATGTTTATTGGATGCACTGTATGGATGCTGCTAACTGACCAAAACACACAACACACATACATCGTTACTGGATCTCTGGATTCTGAGTTCCTAGCTGTGGCCGTATGTGTGCTCTGGTCCAGGAGACCTTGGAGGAACATATTTGACATTTGTTTACAGGAATGTTTTTTAGGTCATAGAGCAAACGGCTGATCGGAGTGGCATGCAGTTCAACCGGCTTTCTCTACATACACACACACCTACACACACACACACACACACACACACACATACACACACACACATACACACCTATACACACAGACACACACACACACACACACACACACACCACACACACACACCCCCACACACACATACACACACACACACACACACACACATACACACACACACACATACACACACATACACACCTATACACACACATACACACATACACACCTACACACACACACACACACCCACACCCACATACACACACACACACACACACATACACACACACACACACACACACACACACACACATACACACACACACATACACACCTATACACACACATACACACATACACACACACACACACACCCCCACACACACATACACACATACACACACATACACACACACATACACACCTATACACACACATACACACATACACACCTACACACACACACACACACACCCCCACACACACATACACACACACACACATACACACACACACATACACACACACATACACACCTATACACACAGACAGACACACACACACACACACAGACACACACCTACACACACACACACACACATACACACCTATATACACACATACACACATACACACCTACACACACACACACACACACCCATACACACACACACACACACACACATACACACACACATACACACCTATACACACAGACAGACACCTATACACACACACACACACACCTATAGACGTACATACACACACACACTCGTACACACACACCTATACACCTATATACACCCCCCCACATACACACATTGTATAGAGAGTACGAGGCATGATGTGCTTCATGTTGTGATCATCTTGTCTATGTTCCAGCTCCTAACACAGCTTGGCCAAACCTTGCTGTTGTTCTCAGCAGGGTCAGCTGACCGTAGGTTCACGTTTATGTTGGTGTTACATACCGAAAAACAATCTATTGAGTTCTGTTTGGCACACAGGCCGGTGTTGGGCAGCTTTTGTAGTCGGTGCAGTGATTAGCCTGTTAGTAGTTAGTGAGTCCTGTGTGTAGGTTCTTCTGGTTCTGATTTAGCTGCACAGCAGAAATCCTAAACTGTCTCACGAGTCAGGACCAGCGGGAAGCAGCACAGTACGGCTCTGAGAACGCTGTGAGCTGATGGCAAGAGATACGGACAGGTTGAAACAGTGTTGGGTAACGAGAACAAGTTTTCTGTATGTGACACACATGTTAAAAGTGCTACCTGGTCACCAGAACATCCAGAGCCGGACTTTAATATCAGCAAGTACGTTTCTAAGAGCTTTATACATATATATATTTAGCCCACTGAGTACACAGTGTGGCTTTCTGTACATTAATCATGAGCTCAGCAGCAGAGCCTCTCAGAATCTCCATTTCAAAAGAGAGATGAACTGAGGCCAAAGGTCATGCATTAGATAAATCAAAGATGGCACATTCCTGTTGAAGTGAATGTGGAGTATAGGGTTCCTGTTCCTGTCACTGTAAAAGTAGGTGTGCCGCATTTCATCATCCACTTCGCCCACATCCCCGTCGCGCGAGTGACTGGTTAGACCTGCAACTAAAGGAATGCTCACTTAGACTTGGTCACCGTAACGACCATGGGCACACAGCTTTCACCAAAGGAACGTTATGGGACATAATCCTGGTGGAGTGATTTGGGCCCAATCCCAATTCACCTCTGTGGGTGGAGTTGTCTGATTGTTGTTGAGATGTAGGGGAAGGTGAAGTGGTAGGGCTACATGGCCCTCCAAACGGAGTGTTATGAGAAATTTCCCAGAATGCCCTGCGAATGTTCATCAAGATGGCTGCACAAGCGACCAAGGAGACCCATAAATATGAGTACGTCTCTGTTAAAAAGCTGAGGTACCGTAAGATCACCATGGTAACAGCATTTTATGGCCATTTTCTTCATAACACGTAGCAATACGCTAATGTCTAAACTTCCCCATTCCACCTTAAATGGTGCAGCAGTTACGCTCTGGTACCTGAGGTTGCTGTACCATTTAAGGTGGAACGGGGAGATTGGATCATGAAGCTGGAGATTAAAAAGCTCAGTTCAGCTTCCTATCACTGAAGAGTTCTGGGTGGAGATCATTAAAAGGGTCATCCGCCTCTCTGAGGTCACATGATCCCCTAAATGTGTTTAAGCAGTGAGGAGCTGACCTCCACCCTCCTCTGCTGGCACTGCAGACTGGCAGGATCGCCTACAGGGCACCGCTAGCAGCCTGGTAATGAAGTCCTGTAGGTTCTGTCCGTGCTCGTGGTTATTGGGTGACTCGTTTTATTGACTGATGTGTGAAACTGAGGTCCATGCTTTATGTCTGTTTATATAAGAGCCGCTGACGACACCTGATGGTGTATCCGCTTCTTAATGGATTGATTTCATAGGGGGGAGATTTCCACCACCAGTCCTTCCTGACTCAGTTCCAAGGGGCCGGGTTACAATCAAAAACGAGGGGAAGGGTGAAATAAGACGGAACACACGGAATAAGAGTAGTAAGGAGGGATGATAACCTGATCTGTCTATCTGCGGCTGCTATTGGTCGATTCCCTACCTCCTGAGACCCCAGCGTTCCCATATGAGGACATTACATTCCTGCTTCTCTGCACCATGATACTTTTAAAAACGTTGACCCTTTGACCTCATATGAGGACTTCCTGTACGAAGACGACCCTTAGTTTTTGTACTTGTTAGGTCCTACTAATCACAAACAGCTAGGAGACATTAAAACTACACACCCAGCACGTCCGGGTCTCCGGAGGTTAAACGCAGACTGAAGACCCATCTCTTTGTGGAGCAGCTGATGTATTTATTGAAATGCTTTGTGTATGAACTCCTGCTGAGCCTAACGCCTCGTCTCTCTGGGTGTGAGCGCTGGCTTGGTAATGTTTGGTAGTGCTCTTATGTAGATAGACTTTTCTTAGTCATACAAAATAACTTTCAACTTTTCAGCTTTAACCAACTACCTTCCTTTCTAAAATAATAAATATTTGGCTCTATCAGGCAATATAGAATAAAACACAAACACTGAAAGATATTTGAATGTAGGGGGCCTGGGAGTTTACATGGGTGTGTATCTTTAGGGTCAGTCTCGTTCACTGGGACGCATGTACTGTTTATTATCTAACCAGGAAATCTCCAGCTGCATTCCTGTGAACACGATGAACCATGAGCTCAGCATGCTAACAAGCTCAAACAGACTTCAACCATTTTACAGGGAGGATCCATCATACACCCACCAGGCCGACTGGAGAGAGCTGTAACACCCCCTTTAGACCCTTTTAGAAATACACCACCGAGGCGATTTCACTACTGCGTTTGCCTACCACTCTCCCTACCACTTTATTTTGGGGTGCCCCCAAATAAAGTGATCTAACCCAGACGCATTTCAGGTTTCACAAGTCAGAAAACCCGGTTTGGTGCGTTTACACGTCACATCTTTTAAGATTTTGTACTAATATATCCTACGATCAGAGTCTGAATAAATCACTGAGGTCTGCATGTAGCTTCCCACCAGGTGCATTCAGGTGTAGTACCTCTCTCCTCCATCAGGTGGCAGCATACTCACTTTTCCACCTGACAATCCCTGCAACTTCAAGGGAGGATCTAGAAATGAAGACTGGAGAAATGGAAAAGTGTTGAAAGGAAGAAGAACAGAAGGAGAGGAAAGAGAGGCAGCATGAAGGAGAGGAGAGAAGAGTGCAGGGCCAGGCGGATGGAACAACATAGGTAAACGTTTCCTTACAGAGAGAATGATTTCATAGCCTCAGGTGATCTCATAGCCAAATCCAGAGGATCAGGCCTCAGAGACTCTGAGGAGAAGATGACCATGCCAGTGGGAAGGCACTAGGCATCAAAAATTAATAATAATAGCCAGAGACTCTGAGAAGAAGATGACCATGCCAGTGGTCACTCTGAATGACTTTGGCTACTAGTCATACAATGTTTGATGAAATTGGTGAAATGTTCGCTTGGTATATGTAATAACACCAAAGGTAATAATAAAATAGAATAACCCAGACTGTTAAACAGATACACGTCATTTACTCCAGAACCTAAACGGTTGTCATGTTGATGCTTTTTTTTCATAGAATATTCTTAATGAGAAAAAATATGATTTTATTTCTGACTTTGTTTAAAAAAAAAAACGAACTTATCAAGTCCTATGTGTCAACATAATGATATAATTTGATTAGTTGGCATTAACTTGCTTTATACACACCTAATGGATTATTATTTAGGGATGATTATTCAGGTACCCTTATAGAAGTCATGAAAGAAATCTGTGTGTGTAACGGGCCGGTTAAGGAAAACTGGAATGGAACTCGAAGTTCACACTGTTTAAAATCCAGAATATGTTATTTTTATCTACTGCTGAGCGCACTTCCGGTTGTGTTTACTGTTCGGTGAGGATGCTGTTCGGGTTTGGACGCAGTCGGTGTGAAAAGCTGTAAAAGTGGACCCAGTGAATAGAAGTACGGCTCGTAAATGATTGACACAAGCATTACCCAATCACGTGCGGGTATTCCTCTGCACTGTCACGATTTAGCCAATCATGTTCGCGAACCGTGACGCGTTTTCATTGGCTTACGCTCGGCCTGCTGTGCAGCGCTCAGATCCCTCCGGCTGGAAACAGCAGCTGCATGTGTGAAGAGTGGAAGTACCGGATCAGAAAGACTACACTGAAGTTCTCCGACATAACCAAGACCCGGTTCAGATCCGCGTCCGGATGGGTTCGCAGGGTTTCCACCTCGCCGAGGTGTTCTCTTACGAAAGCCTCGTGCACGCGGTGGCGGGAGCGACGGTAAACCACACACACACACACACATTTGAGTAGGACTGCGTGCTGCAGTGTGGGGTTAAAGTTCATGTGGAACTGTATATCTTCATTTCTATATGTCTGTATATGTCTGAATCAGAATTCCAGAACTGACACACTCAGCCTCCGTGATATTAGAAGTCTACCTTGTGGCTCCACCTTGCTGGTAGTCCATTTGTTGCTGTGTAGTTTATCAGTTCCTCTCTGTCCCATTCATCACTGGTCAGAGTCTGAACACGGCACCACTGCGGACCACCGGTGACTCTGAGTACCTGGTGGTGCATGTTGTGCTGGTAGGAGTTTACCACACACAGCTGGGTTGGTGGGTTGGCGGTGATACACCTGCTCTGTGGTCAGAATCCAAACCCTGATAAAGTCACAGAGGATGGCTGATGCACCCTGTGTATGTGGCAGCAGATGGCCTATACTCTCTAACTGCTCACCAACAGGGTGGAGGTTTGTCATACAGGGGCTGGTGAGTGTAGACGTAGTTTAGATTCCTCTTCTTATTCAGGAACACAGCACACTGCCTCTCCCTGCTCAGACTGACAGCACTGTCACCAAGCACTGAGAATACTGTGGCATTAAGAGAACAGATGTAGTCATAGGGGTGGGCAAACAGGAAATTATACATTACACTTACAGAAAGACTGAACTTTGTACAGAAAAATATTACTGTGTTTCCAAGTGATGATATTGCACACTCTTAACATAATGTAAACATAACACTGTAGCTGTAAACTTAACACTGGGAAGTGATAAAGTGCTTGATAATAATAAACAGTGAGATTATTGCACACAAACTAGCAGCTTTAAAAAAAACTGAGATGTGAGGTGCAATAAATAATATATATATATATATAGCACCACACGTGTGAGTCAGGTGACCCATTTAATATATACAGCTCTGGAAAAAATAACAGACCCCCTCTAAATGATCTGCTTCTCTCGTTTATATCGGACCATTCTATAAACTACTTGAACACGTCTCCCAGTATCTTAGAGCTTCGGTTTATGCAGATAATGACATCTCGTCAAAATAACAAAAGGCCTCCAGACGTTTCTAACTGTCTGCACTGTGCATTTCTACCACTTGCTATTTTTTTAGTAGGTGTCCTGATATCTCACGGTTGTGATATTCGAATGAGGTGCCGGTCATCCTGGTCAGTAGAGAAGCCCTGTTCTTATGGAGTGGCGTCTCTGAAATGTTCATATATATATATATATATATACACAGTGATGTGCATGGGTTGAGTAGTTTTGGCAGGTACAGTGAGCCTCAGGTTGCTTCCAGCTTGACGTGTTCCAGTAGTTTATAGAATGGTCCGATATAAACGAGAGGAGCGGATCATTTTGAGGGGGTCTGTTATTCACACGTGTGGTGCTGTGAGGTTCCTGTATTTAACCGTTTCTTGATTTACTGCTGAGAGTGAACGTGCCTGGCCAGTATGGTGTAACTGCTTGGGTGTGTTCATGTGCAGGGCAGTGTGACGGCAATGACCGTGTTCTTTCCCCTGGACACGGCGAGGCTCCGGCTGCAAGGTACCCCACTGATTCAGCTCCTGCTTGTTCATACTTTATTAAATATTAATCACATGTTTTTACCGTCCCAAATACATGTATTTAAACCCAAACATCACAGCTGATGAACGGAAGAATGCCTGTAGGAGCAAGAGACACAAATCACGAATATAAATCCAGACTAAAGTCATAAGACTAATAGATTTGAACAGCACTGTCCGTTTACAGATCTCACTCTGTTTATGTATAAGCTGAAGTTGAAAATGTGATGGCTGAAGTTTTAATAGAACCTGGACTTTGCCCCCTGCTGCTCTCCTGAAGGAGTTTGATTTTTACTTTGTGTGTTTGTCTCTTATTTTCCAGTGGATGAAAAACGAAAGGCCAGGTCCACCCCGGCTATCCTGGCAGAGATCATTAAGGAGGAAGGCCTGTAAGTCACACAGTGCACTCCGGGTCTGGAGAGATGAGAGGGTCTTCTCCGAGGCCAGTAGGGGAAGGGGCGGAGATTCAGATTGTCTTGTCAGTCAGGGCTCACCTTCCCTAAAGCATCTCAGTGTTAACTGTAGGGATGGGGGTCGATTTCAGAAGAGCTGATTCTTTGACTCCAGCATGTAGTGCGCCGGGAGGTGACCAGTCACTCTATGGGTCAGCTCTTCTTAATCAGGAGACAGTCCGGGTCGGAGGGTTGGAGGGTTGGAGGGTTGGAGGGTTGGAGGGTTGGAGGGTTGGATGGTTGGAGGGTTGGATGGTTGGAGGGTTTGAGGGTTGGAGGGTTGGAGGGTTTGATTAGTGAGGGTTTAATTACCAGCTTTAAACAGCAGCAGTGCTGCTCCCCAGCAGCTGTAGCACAAACTCATACTGTATACGTATGCTATACGTCCTGCACAGCAGCTCCACATTTTCTTATGTTCAGTCTGAGTCTGATAGATCAGTCTGTCAGTTATCAGACTGTAACTCTCTCTCTCTCTCTCTCTCTCCCTCCCCCTCCTCCCCCTCTAGTCTCGCTCCCTACAGAGGCTGGTTTCCAGTCATCTGCAGTCTCTGCTGCTCCAACTTTGTGTACTTCTACTGCTTCCACAGTCTGAAGGCCATGTGGATCCGGGGTCAAAGGTCAACCCCAGGGAAAGACCTAATCATCGGCATTGCTGCAGGTTAGCTCTGTCAGCGGCTGGTAATGAAAGTAATGAACCTGAATACCCAGAAACAACTTGGTAAACTTTGATGGGGGTGCTGAATTGACCCCAGCGTAACCCCTGAAACCCACTTTCCAATCTCCTGTAGATCTGGCACTTTCACACGAGCTACACACGCCAGCTAGCGAAATGTTTTAGGAGCATCGGGCCATTTACCTTTTCATATATGTGATGCACAAAAACGATTCGGTTAAACCACTCGAGATATTTATTTAGGATAGTAACTCGGTGTGTGGGAACGCTTAGTCCGGATTACCTGGTCAATTGTATGACACCTCTGCACGCTTAATTTGCATTTTTGTGTGTGACTTTTTGATGTATGTCCATAAGCTAATGACAGGCTTCCTGTTGGACAGTTACCACTTTGCCCTCTGTGTTGGATTCTACACTCAGTTTGTTCTGTGGTTCCACTGAAATGTAGCCCAGACGTTCTCAGTACGAGGTTATGGACAGCTGTGCCCTCACAGCCTTGCCCTTGCCCAGTGTTGGGTGTGTAGCTCAGCTTCCCGCTGGTGTCTCCAGGTGTTCCTCGTTTATGGTCAGAGTGTTTAAACCTCTTTGTCTGAGTTCTGCTGGGCCAGTTTAGTTCCTTGTCCTCGCCATGCTCCCACCGTCTGTGCTCCCCGTATGTGCTCGCTTTGTGTTAGTGGATTTCTAGCCCCTGTAGAAGACCAGCACCTGTAACTTGTGTGTTCATGGGCAGGTGTGGTAAACGTCCTCGTGACGACGCCGCTCTGGGTGGTCAACACCAGGCTCAAACTGCAGGGGGCGAAGTTCAGAAACGCAGACATACAGCCCACACACTACCGTGGAATAGTAGGTGAGTAGGCATGTCTGTCCTCCGGTGATGTTTGCTTCACTCTGTTTCACTGACTGTGTGCTGACGGGAACTATAAAAATATCGACATCATTTTTAACAACCCCTGACTGATAATTACACTTCTACGGTCCAAAAGCATTATTATTATTATTATTATTATTATTATTATTATTATTAAACATTATTTGTAGTATATAATTATTTACTATCACTAAGAAATAATTTAATAATAATTGATACTAATATGCTGGTAATTAGGCTCTGTTTTTATGAAGTGTTGCTATCTGAATTTATGGAGAATAATTGAAATCCCAGTTAGAGACTGAACAGATGTAGGATATCCAGTGTAACACAGAAGCGCTCTCTGCGTGGCTTTGTGTTTTCGTGCCCCGTGTAGATGCACTAGTGCAGATTGTGCAGAGTGAGGGCGTGGGGGCTTTGTGGAACGGGACGTGTCCCTCTCTGCTGCTCGTCCTGAACCCCGGCATCCAGTTCATGATCTACGAGGCTCTGAAGAGGCAGCTCAGGACAGGAGTGCACAGAGAGGTGGGATCCCACACACACACACCCGACTGCACACTCACTCAACTACACACACACTCACACACACACACACACACACACTCAACTACACACACACACACATACACACACTCAACTACACACACACACACACACACACACACACACACACACTCAACTACACACACACACACACACTCAACTACACACACACACACATACACTCACTCAACTACACACACACTCACACACACAACTACACACACACACACACTCAACTACACACACACACACACACACACTCAACTACACACACACACTCAACTGCACACTCACTCAACTACACACACACTCACACACACAACTACACACACACTCAACTACACACACACACACTCAACTACACACACACACACACACTCAACTACACACACACACACACACACACACACACTCAACTGCACACACTACTACACACACGCTTAACTACACACACACACACACTCAACTACACACAGACACACACACACTACACACACACACACACACACACACACACACACTCAACTACACACACACACATGCTCAACTACACACACACTCAACTACACACAAACACACACACACAAACTCAACTGCACACACACACTCAACCGCACACACTCTCAACTACACACACACACACACACACACACTCAACTGCACACACACACTCAACTACACACACACACACACACTCAACTACACACACACACACTCTCAACTACACACACACACACACACACACACTCAACTGCACACACACACACACACACACACACTCAACTGCACACACACACACACACACACACACACACACACACACTCAACTACACACACACACTCAACTACACACACACACACACACACTCAACTGCACACACTACTACACACACGCTTAACTACACACACACACACACTCAACCACACACAGACACACACACACTACACACACACACACACACTCAACTACACACACACACACACGCTCAACTACACACACACTCAACTACACACAAACACACACACTCAACTACACACAAACACACACACACTCACACACACTCAACTACACACTCACACGCTCAACTACACACACACACTCAACTTCACCCACACCCAACTACACACACGCTCCACTACACACACACACTCAACTACACACACACACACACACACACTCAACTACACACACACTCAACTACACACAAACACACACACACTCAACTACACACAAACACACACACACTCAACTACACACACACAGACACTCAACTACACACACACACACACTCAACTTCAGCCACACTCAACTACACACAAACACACACACACGCTCAACTACACACACACGCTCAACTACACACACACACTCAACTACACACACACGCTCAACTACACACACACGCTCAACTACACACATGCTCAACCGCACACACACTCAACCACACACACACGCTCAACTGCACACACTCAACTACACACATACTCACACACACAACTACACACACACTCAACTACACACTCAAACATGCTCAACTACACACACACTCAACTACACCCACACACGCAACTACACACACACGCTCAACTACACACACTTAACTACACACACACACACACAGTCACAGTCAGACAAACATTTGCCATTCAGAATTTACAGTTCCACACAGCAGCTCATCTGTGAGCCCCTCTCCATCTCATCTGTAGAAGGGGCCACCATCAGCAGAGCAGTGAGCCTGACATGGGAGAGTGTGGCAGTGTGTATGGTACTGGTACCAGTGTATGCCAGGCCTGTGGTGGTCTTCATGTACGGGTGGGCGCTGCAGAGGGGTGCTGATAAACTGCGTCACAACAAACCAGCAACAGTCAGTAACTGCCAACCCAGTACAGCGTTAACCTGATCCTGTTTTAATGATGCAGCTGTCGTCGCCGGAGGTGTTTGTCATTGGAGCCATAGCGAAAGCTGTAGCTACTACAGTCACATACCCGCTACAGACGGTACAGTCGATCCTGCGGGTAAGTTCTGAACACGTGTTCTCTTATTAAAGACATTTTTAATAAAGTTTTAATGTTTTTAATAGTGACACTTTACTGTAAGGCTCTGCTCATAGAGCTTCATGACACCGACATCAGCTCAACATGACTGACTGACCACAGCTCTGTGAGGGGACACCCATGTTTTCCATATTGGGTTGTCATGACACTCTTTGGGGGCAATTACAACAAACGTACTTGGACGCACGCAGAGCTAACAGAGGGTTTTTATCGAACGAGTCAACAATCAGAGTCACAGTCATACACAGGGCAAGGCTGAGACGTAGACCGAGAGACAGGCGGGGGTCCGGAGCCAGAGAGTCAGATAACGGGGAGAACAAAACCAGAGGAGCATCCAAGAGGGAAAACCAGAGATCAAAGGGAAATGGAGAACCAGAGAAAACAAACAAAGTACCGAACTGAACCAGAGAGGAGAATCCAAAAGAGGAAGAAGAGTCAGAACCATAGACGGAGGGGGGCTGTGACTGGGGGCTTTAAGTTCTGAAGGGTGGGTGTAATTAGTGGGAGAGCTAGCTCAGGAAAATGGAATGTGAACGTAATGAGTTGGATTGATGGATTGATTGATGGAATGATTGATGGATGGATGGATTGATGGATGGATTGATGGATGGATGGATTGACTGACTGACTGACTGACTGACTGACTGACTGATTGATGGATTGATTGATGGATTGATGGATGGATGGATGGATGGATGGATGGATGGATGGATTGACTGACTGACTGACTGACTGACTGACTGATTGATTTCATCGTCCTGTCTTTGTCTTGGATAGTTTGGTCAGCACAGGCAGCCTACGGAACAGTCCAGACTACTGAGCAGCCTAAGGAGTGTCACATACCTGATCATCAACCGAGTCAGGTAAACCCATACACACACCTGAGTGTACGCACCTGAACGGGTTAGTAAGACAGTTAAGGCGGAGGTGCAGAGATCCTCCAATACGGCGGAGGTGCAGAGAGCCAGAGTGCCATAACCTGGCAATGAGATTAACCGACTCCCCACTCCACAGGCGCGTTATAGAGCACTGTGACCCTTCTCCAGGACACGTGGCTTTAAGGAAACCTGGGAGAACGCTGAGAGGTCATTTATTATGGGATCTTCTTCTGAACTGTGGAATTATTCCCTTTTCCAGCAAGCCCCGGATCCTAGCCTTCAGGAAACCAGAGACACGGACTCCCAAATGACCAGGCCAGAAGACCAGTAGTCTTCTCTGAGGTGTCCGTGTTGCATCCAGGTCATTATCACGTGACCAGCGACTAGCGAACATCAAGCCTAGAGTGTCGTCATCAAGCAGTGAAGCTGACTAGTGTGTACCCCCTACTCAGTGACTCATACAGCACACATATAGGCTTAGTTCTAGCAAGTCACGGTTTCTGAACTGGTCACAGTTCTGATTTCATGATCTGCACGTCCACGTGACCCATCCCCGCTCCGTGTGCGGTCACTGAGCCTGTCCTAACAATGTAGCCGCTGGTGCTGAAGAGGCGTCAGTGTTTTTATTTCTCCCTTGGCCACTAAACTAGCTGTGCTAACTAGGCTACATGTACAACACGTTCAGACTCACGCTCGTCATAAACGTCTACATTTCTACACTGCAGAATCGGCCAAGACCACCACGATCCCCAGGGTCTAGAAATCCTGGTGGTCTGCGGCGCGTTCCGGCTGGACCTGATCTTCGGTTTCTTGGTTGTCTGTGTGTCTTGTGTTGTAGGAGGTCTGGTATACTGGGGCTGTTTAAGGGTCTGGAGGCCAAGCTGCTACAAACGGTCCTCACCGCTGCCCTCATGTTCCTGCTGTACGAGAAGATCGCTGCTGCCACCTTCAGGGTTATGGGGGTCAAGCGGCCCTTGACCTCCCGCTGAACTCTAAAACGAACTTGTTAATCATCAGAATGATGGCGCTGATGACGGGCTGTGGTGGACATGTGTCCCTATCTGGGTTTTATGGGCCTGTAGACCTATTCAGACGGGATGTGTTTTCCTTGGGGTGGTGAGGGTAGTGCCGGTTTACCTCAGGATTTCTAATATTTATATTAATTCGCACGGGGTAGGAGAATTTGGCATATATGACAGATGGAAGTGGCTAATCAACTTGTGTACTTATGTCTTTACATTTAAAAAGTAAAGTTTTTTATTATTATTGTTATTATTATTATATAATAAATAATTATATAATAATTATTATTAATTCTGTAGCTGTAGATGTAGCTGTAGATGTAGATGTAGCTGTAGCTGTAGATGTAGATGGTGTCAGGATCTTTACAGCCACAGGAGCACACAGATTCAAATCAACCAACATGGTTCAGTCAGAGGGCTACAGTCACTGAGAGACGGTATAACTGAATCACACTACCCCACACCCCCATGCATAACTAATCCTGTCTGAATAGGCTTCATGATGTCTGACCCCCTTTTCATCCTCAACAAGTTTCTGTCATTAACTCCTCCCAGTCTTCAAACAGCTGATCATCTGTCCTACAGGGGACCTCTCTTAGGAGACCTGGTCTTAGGTTCACAGCTGATGGAAACAGATGGGTGATGGGAGAGTGTGAACTACAGGGCTCCCCTGTACAGCACAAACCCAGGACGGGATTCATCACAGCCCTCACTGCGCCTGTCCTCCTGTCTCTGCGCCGGTCCTCCTGTCTCTGCACCTGTCCATCTCTGCCTCGAGTGAAGCCACACTGGGACGGGTTTGTTCACCTGTGTAGGTTGAGGTTTTATTCTAACACCAGAGGGGAGCTGAATAAAGCTGTGCTACTGAAGTTCTGAAGTTTGGCCCCACCTCCATCCAGTCAAGTGAATACAGCATGTTTAATCAGCACGCAGATCCAGCAGGTGACGCCGTTCAGGATCGGTTCTCTTCCATACGCTGAGTCAACAGGTACGCCATGATGACTGTGTTTCATTCTCCTGGATTATTAAAGTGGGAGATTCTAAATCAGGATATAAACCTGAACTGGCTTTCAGAAGGAATCACTTCATCATCTTCACTTTTAATCTTTTATTTTAAATATTTGTTATTTTAGTGATCTATCTGTATCATGTGGATGTAGTTATTAATTTTGTATTAATTAAAATGATTAAAGGGTCATTGGCAGGTGCCTGCTCCGTGTCACTGCTTGGTGAGCATTGTAGCCCATGGGGTATTCCAGCCGGGAGGTCCAGAATGGGATTTTTGTATTGTATTTAATAAAAGCCCCGCTGGTCCAGCGGTCCATGGGCAGAGGGTCTTATGGTAAACTGAGATGCTGGTGCTGTCATCCCGCCGCTGCACCCGATCGGTCATTGACGGTGGAGCGGATGGATGCCGGTGTTTCGGGGGGGGCTCCCAGGTCTGTGTTACCTCCGGTCCTGTCCCTTTAGCCAAGCTGTGGTAGGCAGATGCCGGAGTTGCTGCCACACTCTGGGAATGTTCATACTTCCTGTGTTCCGTAATTATTCCCAAACAGAGCTACCTGTCTCTCTTTACTCTTACCGAGCTAACGGCTGCCCTCCGGTCCGGCTTGATACTGAGGTGTACCCACCCAGCCTAACCAGGCTTCCCCGATGCAGACTGTTTCCACTGTTGCTCCCTGCATCGGACCAGTACTTCACAATTATAGTTCCAATACTTCATCGCCATGACGACTGCATCAGCATCATAAGATACTCAGCTGATGTTACTTTAAACAGTTTCAGAATGTAGTTTGGACCAGAGGAGTCCGGTTCCCCCTGTGAGTTCGGTTCCCCTCATGTGAGTCTGGTTCCCCCCTTGTGAGTCCGGTTTCTCCCGTGTATTTCCGGTTCCCCTCGTGTGAGTCCGGTTCCCCTCGTGTAAGTCCGGTTCCCCTCGTGTGAGTCGGGTTCCCCCCGTGTGAGTCCGGTTCCCCCCTTGTGAGTCTGGTTCCCCCCCTGTGAGTCCGGTTTCTCCCGTGTGAGTCCGGTTCCCCCCGTGTGAGTCCGGTTCCCTCATGTGAGTCTGGTTCCTCCCGTGGGAGTCCGGTTCCCCGCGTGTGGGTCCGGTTCCTCCCAAGGTTTCTTCCTTCTCCTTGAGGGAGTCTTTCCTGGCCACTGTCGCCTTCAGCTTGCTCCCAGGGGGCTTCTTTCTTTTCCCTCCTTAATGAATTACTGTTACTGAATTTCTGTAAAGCAGCTTTATTATAGTTATTAGTTATAAAAGTGCTATATAAATACATCTGATTTGATATTTAGTCAAATATAGAAATATATATGCATTTATTAAAAAAAAAGACAAACGAGTTTCTGAAATTCAAACTCGGAGGTCATTTGGTTGCCCTGCTTCTATTAGATCAGTATTTGTGTGGAAGTTGCTCTAGCAGTCGTTTTTTCTCGGTGTCGGCCATCACTACATGTCTTACTGCATCGTAGAGGGAATAGTGTCCCCTCTGACCCGTGTGTCCACTATGACGTTACTGAGAAAGAATGAGAGAGATCTATTTAAAAAAAAAAAAAAAAGTTGTTGGTGTGGTGGGTGTAGCTCAGCAGATAACACCACATGTGGGAGACTGGGGTTCGAATCCCGGTCTGGGTAACTATGCTGTGCTACACCAATAAGAGTCCCTGGGCAGGACTCCTAACACCACACAGGCCCCCCTGTAATATGATGAACCCTGAGTCTCTCTGGAGAAGAGCGCCAGCTAAAGGCTGTCAATGTAAGTATAATAAACGTATAGCTCTGAATAACCCGTTTATAGGCCTCACTGATGGTGAACTTTCTCAGTAATGGCCACGCTATATATAAATGTTATAATTCTGAATAACCGTCATAAATAATTCTTCCTCACAGTGAGGTGGCTCGTTAACAGCTGACCGTGGCTACCGAGTGACAGGACGGTTAAACACGACGCTGTGCTAAACTAAAATCAGAACACTCAGCCGGTGTTTGCTGGTGACCGGACGTTTTAACACACAGGCGGAGGAAACAAACTCTCAAGAGTGGCTGCGGTGAACAG
>JAMWET010004085.1:90000-105000 GCA_024036415.1 Prochilodus magdalenae | reverse complement strand
TCAATCTCAACAACAGTTTTTCATTTTAATAACCATGTGATTTTCTGTGTGGAGAACTGTTCAGATTGTTTCTGCTAGTCAGGTGCTGGCTAGCTAATGCCACTTTTGGAAAAGTTTGAAATGTGTTAATGTTGTATTGGTCATGAAAAAAAGGATGTTTATGGACCTTTCTTTTTTGAATAATGGCCTTATTAAAGAACAGGTTCATTTAGAGCACACCGTTTTTAGTGTAAGGTCCAGGTCAGGTGTGATTAGCACTCTGACTTTGAACCAGTTAGTCGAAAGATCCATATAACTCAAAGTTCTTTTCACTGTATGTCTATGAAACTAAAATAAAAAGATGAGTAAATATATATAAATGAATAAATAAATAAATGAAGATGGTGGAATGAGCATATGCCGCCACAAGCCACCCTGCAAAGCCTGGCATGGTCCTTTAAAAGTTTCAGTTTCAGTTTCAAAGTGTCAGTTTGGATTTAGAGTTGTTTGGCCTGTATCACACAGCTGTGCTGATTAGGGCTGCTTCAAAGGCTCAAACCGAAGCTAAGCTAAACAGAACGCTGATTCCTCTGTCCCTTCAGCTGATAGTCAAGTTAATGTGGTAGGCCTGAGCTTGAGTGACAGGAGAGCTCACTCATCTGTATCTATCTATCTAGAAACCACAAAGACAAACAGGGCTTTGATTGGTCAGGTATCTGCTCTGCATTTAAAGAATTGTAGTGTGAATACAACCATAATACTGCTGGATAAAATAAGGAACTACAAGTGGTGCACTTATATATCATTAGCATTATATAATCCATGAGAATCCACGTCTAATGGCAGGGCCAGATTAGGATTCTGCTGTGTGATTTGGGATTACAGCCGTACTGTCCTATGCCTACAAACCTAAAGATAATGATAACCCTGCTGTAAAGTTCTGGTTTTACTGAAGACTCATTCCGCTGTACTTTAAGATTTACAGTGGACTACGGTTGGAAAAATGACCAGCACATACTCGGGATTAAAACCATCTCTATATTCACCTTACTCTCATCATCAGAAGAATATCTGCACCCAGAAGGAGGTGTGGGGTTGCGGTGGTGTTGGGAAGGAAGATAAAGGTGACCAGGATCAATAACTGATGATAAATGTAGACTGATATGATCAATATTTATTGAGCTACACATACAGAAGTCTGTCTCTCAGTATGGCGTCGGGCCGCCGTGTTCGCTAACCCAACACGCCAGACGTCTCGGTATGGAGCTGTAGAGGTTCCTGATGGAGTCCTGTGGTAATCCATCCCATGCAGCTTGAACATCCTCACACAGTTCCTGCAGATGGTGCGGTAGGGGTGGAGGTGGAGGGACACCAGGTCTTCTGGACGTGTGATGACAAACCGTTCATCTTGGTGCTGACCACGGTGCCTCCACACACGGATTCGTTGGGCGTCTCCACCAAGACTAAAGCGGGACTCGTCACTGAAGATGACCCGCTGCCATTCTGAGTCACTCCATGACAGTCTGGTACGACACCACTGCAGTCTTTGGTGACGGTGACGTGGTGTTAAGGACAGTCGTGGTAACGGTCTGTGTGCATGTAGTCCTGCGTGGTGCAGCCGTCTGCCAGTGGTGCTGCACTAACAGGATGACTGATGGAGGACACCACTGCTCGCTGGATGTCCCCAGTTGGGTCAGTCAGGTACAGAGATAAGGCCTGTAGTCTGTGTGAGAGGTGAACTGAGAGTATACTAGCTCAGTGTTGGCTTAGGTGAAGGAGCTCACGTCTAGACGCTGTATCGGTAAGGGATACGGTGTGACATGGGAGGAGTGACAGGAGTGATTGCGTGGGGTACATCTCTGACGTATGTAGCACCGGTAACCTGATAGCCTAGTACTGATGGCCAGACAGCCACCTTCCTTGTTAGCTGGTAAGAGCCACCCTGCCGTGCTTTCTCAGGTTGAACCACAGCCAGCTGTTCGGTGTGTTTCACTGAGCTTGGAATTTATGGTGATAGTTATCGATACTGTCTGATGATTACGGTGATGAGATGTTTGATCATATCGCCCAGCCCTGTTCGAGTGTCATGATGGTCAATCCGTGTGTCTCCCAAGGCTTCCTTATTTGAGAGGATAGCTTGGAATTACAGTTGTGCTCCGAGGTGCTGCTAATCAGAGATGTGATCCCGGGTCATGTGATCTCAGACTCGAGGCACAAATTTGACAACTTGAAAGTCTACTCAGAAGAGACGTACGACTCGAGTTTGACTTGAACACCAGTGAGTCAGACTTTGACTTGGACTCGAGACTTTTGACTTTGTAGGTGTGCCAGTGTGCCAGGCCTGAACCTGAACTTCACCAGCCGTGTTTACCGTGTTAAGCAGAAGTTAGGATTCCTGTGAGGAATGAACCAACGTCTTGACCTTCGTCTTTAATGTTCTCCATGATTTTATAACAGAGATAATAATTTTCCTGTACAGCTGCATGTCTGTGTTTGTGTATGCCGTGACGTCTGTGATGGAGATCTGGGTATTTATTCACTCGAAGGTTGAAACACTGTGCACGGTTAACACGCTGCCAGTCATTCAAGGTGTTCAGTGTTGAAATGGCATGTGCCGAAGGCTGCCCACTGACTTGGGCTGGAGGATCGCCTCTACTGACTCTTGATTTTGAGACTTACTCGTTACTTGCGTCTCAGGGACGGATAACCTCTGCTGCTACCATAATGCGGAAACATGACTCCATGCCAGCGAACTGTTGAAACATCTATCACGCTCAGCTCTGTTCTTAAAAAGAGGGTGAAAACAGGAAGAGGAAGTCTCTGACTCTCTCTCTCTCTCTCTCTCTCTGCCTCTGTGATATATTCTCTCCGGCTGTGTAGTAAGAGGGGCATGGTGCATGAGCGAGAGTCGCTAACCAGCTGCTGCGTCTGAATGGAGGGCTTCTCTGAGCTCAGTGTAAGGTAAAGTTCCTACTGATTTCGGAGGCGCTGTGTGCAGAAGGCCCGCGGTGGTACTATAGCACGACTGCATGGTTGTACCACTACACAGTGAGCGGTGCTAGAACGGTCTGCCTGCGGTTACGGTTATATCAGAACGTTTGTAAATGTGCGGAGGGGTTTCCTACACTGTCTTTCATTCCTGGGAAATGTTTAGCTGAGCTGAGCTAGATTTCATGTGACTGACGTGTAATGGCTGCAGGCATTTCCCCACTGCCGGTACTTTACTCAGAGGATGGGCATGTGTTGCAGTGGCATAGCTGCATTTACACGTTCACTTGAATAAACTTTTCAGAGGTCTGCCTGTACTTAGCTGTTGACCACTGTGAATATCATGACACCATGGCTGCTGAGTGTGGCTATCGCTAACCGCTTCTTGACGTGTTTCGTGCAGTGCTGCAGCTGAAGCTTCAGCAGAGACGCACTCGGGAGGAGCTGGCCAGCCAGGGGATCATGCCACGTAAGTAACCCAACCTATCACTGCCCACTCGGCGCACTAGTGTTCCTGTTCAAGCCCCGCACAGTCCCACTCGACTGCACTCTACCTGCAGTCCCGAGGAAAGGAGTGCCTCAGGGGTTAGTCCTAGGCCCGTTGCCGAATCTGGATTCTGTACTGAGGAGCTTTTTGAAGGTGCACTGTTCAAATTTAGAAGCTACTGCGTCTCTTTAAAAAGTTTTTTGAAGCTGTAGCAATAAAGGCAACCTCCTTATCTACGCTGAGGTAAATGCTTCATGCTAGTGGTTAAAATGGCAGATTCAGGCATTGGGGCTCATCCTGTCTCTCCGGTTTGGTTTGTAGATCGTAAGATTGAGTAAAACTCACTTCCTTTGCTATGTGGGTTGCTTTTCCGCTGTTACAGAGTAAATACCTGCCCATTCAAATCAAAACTGCTTAACTGAAAACCACCGAAGTTTGAGAGTTGCAGCTCTGGTTCTGCTGACCTTGGAAAAGCTGTCTATGAGGGAACACAAGCTCACCTGCACCCTGGGCTTCAGCAGATGGCTCCTTCAACCTTGGGTTGAAACCTGGTTGAGAGTTTACCCAGTGACTCCAGGCTCTGTTGTTTGTTTGGACAAGAGACCCTCTGTTTCAGGTCACAGCCTCATTCTTGGTACTGCCGTCAGAAAAAAACTACACCAGAAGTTTCGTTTTGACTTTTCACTGAAAAACCATGATGCACTGGACTGGTCTGATTCACATGTTTACATGGTTTCCACACACATAAAGTATATGGCCATATAATATCTGCACGGCTATTGGCCAAAGTAAATAAACCGAAAGACAAACCTATGTTGATAATCCTCTATTCGTGTCGTGCCCGTGTGCTCATTTGACTCGAGTGTGCCTCGTCTCTGTTTACGGCACCCTATGCTAATGCAAATTGTGCCCTCATGCCTGCCTGCATGGGCCCTATCTGCTGAACGGGCTTTCATGGCTGAATGACCCAAGCCGGGTCGTCTAACGAGGGCTGTCGGCTCACGGGGGCCACCGTTTAGGACGAGGCTAATATGAAATCGTCTTGCGTTAGCAGCGATGGGGAAGAGGGCCCACTAGAGAGCACACTCGCTATCCGCTGTGACGGAGGTGGAGAGCGCTTGTCAGCTTTAGCAAGAAGAGAGGTTTGAAATGCGTCGTTTCCGATTAGCCGTCTCAGGCTTGCGCCCGCCATGTTGTACGGACGCGGCGCCGGAATGCTTGGGTAGCTTTTCCACCGGATCTGGCCTACGTTTGTCGGTGGGCCATCCCGAGTCTTGTTAACTCATTAATGTCTGCCCACAGAGTAGCTGGGCTGATGTATTTTCGCGGTGGACGTTATAAAACGAGACGTGTGTAATGTAAATAACCGTGTTGGTATAGAAGTTCCTGTTTTTAGACTCTTTTCCCATTTTTTTGGCATTGAAAGCATGTAAGTGTTAAAAACGGCATTGTGTCGTATAAAATTGACCTTATGCTTTAGTTTTTCTTAATCAGATTCTGAGTTCTGATGGATAAGGTGCTAATTCACACGTACCAATGGAAGGTTTTTCTATTTTACCAGTTTTGAGCTCTGTCACGTCCAAACGTTTGGAAACATCTGGTTAAATGACATGTTCCGCTGATTTTTTAATTTAAAATAGGTTAACGTGTTCACAGAGGACACCCATCCGCACATGACCAACCTGTTAATTTATTTATTTTAATAAAACAAACAAAACAAAACGACAAAAAACGGAACATTTCATATTGTTCATTTTTTACTACTATAAATTTAATTTAAAATGGTCAACCCAGCAAATACAAATAAACACAATCCGTGTAACGGATGTGTGCTCACCATCCAAACCAACCTAACGTCAGCTGAGGACGAGTCCATTGATATGTGTTGTGCATTTGAATGATGAAAGAGCGCAGGTTTAACCAGGTGTGTCAGACCTTTGGCTGACCTGTATCTAAACTGGGGCCTTGCTCTCTAAGCGGTGCGGTGGTACCTGAACTTTGTCCATGCATTCATGTACAGAGTGTGTAGAAGGGTGAAGTCAGGTTCCGTTGTGGCCAAGCTCACTGACTGTGAAGCGAAAAGCAGAACTGAGCGCTGAGCAGGCGCTGTGACGTTAGACGTGAAGGCTTTTAGCTGTATCTGTCTGTCAGGAGCTCACGCTGAAGATTTCATAGAAGCGTCTGAAACCGTTTGTCCACAAAGCTTTTTGATTTGGTCAGTTTGTTAATTGGCTCAGCAAGTTCACTCTTTGCCATCAGCGTACGGGGAGGAAGTCTGGTTTAGGGACGGCACTTTGAAAAAGACGGGGGGACAAACGGGGAAGCCCAGTTCAGACAGTACAGTGATAGATCTTCAGAGGTAATAAACGCAGGGGGTCGTTTTAGATTTCAGCTCGCTGTAAGGAGTGGGGAAGTTCAGATCCTAACCCTGCTCCACATCTGCGTGTAAGAAGAAGAGATATTTCTCTATGATGTAAATTTAATAGTTATTTTTGTCTTGTTTTGAGGAAGGAAAACTCCTTTTCTACAGTGATTTGATTTTGCAATTATATACTAAGAAAAGAAAGTCATAAAGTCATAAAGTCAAATCAAAATGACAGTAACAGAGAATATTAGAATATTGGAGAATATTCTCAAAAGCCAAAAGTGCTGTCAGTAAAACATGTAATTAGAATAATAATATTAATTGTTATAGAAATAATTATGTAATAGACCAGTTATTGTTCATATTATGACATTTTTCATTATTTTGGACTGTATGTTCTTCAAGCTTATCTGACAACAAATATGAACATTCACTGATTGAACTGAAAGTCTTTGTAATATTAAACTGATCATAATACAGTACAATAATGTCTGGTTGACTACTGAATACTGAATAAGTAACTGTATGAAAATGATGTTCTATACCTACACAAAAAATATATCAAATTTCAGTTTTCATCTTTAACACAAGCAACTGTTGGTTTTAATCATATTTAATATAGTTATTATATTGTAATATAATTACATAATTAATATAGTTAGCAGTTGTTTAATTCTGTATTTACATTTCAGCATGTAGAGTTTAAGAGGACAGTATTCACAGAAAAAACAAGGAGTAGATAAAGTGTGCTTTTGTAAAGTAATACCACTAATACAAGCCTATTGTTTTGTTATTATATATTTATTACTATGTTATTATATAGCATTTTGATCATTTATGTATAGATTTTTTTTATAAACATGTTAGCCCACATCATGTCTCTATATGGCCTTTTACATGCCTGTCTGTTGCTTTTAGTCGACCTGTAGCGTAAACAAGTCCAGGAATCAATCACTCAAAGAAACTACCAGCATCAAAGGGCCGTGTACAATAACTATGTAGAGTAATTACATTTTCTTTATGAGGGAGTTTTAAAACATGCTGTTCCCTCCCCAGCCCATACAGTCCACACACACAAATTCAGTTTTGAATAAATAGTTGTGATTGTTGATTAGTATTGTGATTGTGTTTAGCTAGCTCTGCCCACTTACACTGAAGCTATTAGCTTCATAAATAGCACAGTAGTTACTTAGCCTCACTTTAGCAACCACCTGGGATACCATAGCAACAGCCTAGGCAGTCTCACATTGCCAGGCTCTTTGAGGAAAGTCTGATACCTTCTTATTCACCTTTTTCGGTCCACCTTAAGTCATATTACAGATACAGATAAGAGATCCATTCCCAGTTATAAGATTAGAGATAGATAGATAGATAGATAGATAGATAGATAGATAGATAGATAGATAGATAGATACTTTATTGATCCCAGAGGGAAATTCAAGAATTCAAAAAATTATCAAAGATCCCTGAGACAAAAAGGTCACATGGTACCTTCGCTTATCACTCTGGGGTGAAAACACCTGTATGATATCACACACATTTCCTCACTCGTAGTTCAACGTGTTCTAGAAATGGGGTCTTTAAATGTCCCCTGAGCTCTTAGGGGGTTAGTGGTGTGCCGCTGATATAGTGTAACTGTAGAGGCATTTAAGGTGGAATTGTGAAAAACATTTATTTTTGGTTTTCAGTTTATATGCAGTTTCTAATATCTGTTCACTGCAATCCAAATCATGGAGATAATTAAGACCTACTAATTAATCGGCCAGGAATTAAATTCAGCTCCCAGAATCTGAGAATCTAGGGGGATTCCCCGTTACTAGTCTCTGGCAGAGAGTGCTGTTCGCTAGGCTGAACTTAGCGTGAACAAAACCTTGATTCACCTCACTGATGTACCGAGATGTGAACATTCAAGTGCAAATAGCCAATCAGAATGCAGCTGGCAGATTCCCGACACTGTGGCCAAGGTAACGCTCTAAAGGTGTCAGACTCCTTTTCTACGTGAGTTTCTGTGGAGAGTCTACAGGCTAGCAAACCTTAGCAACCAGCTGGAATACCATGGCAACAGCGTAGTGTTGTATACCCGCTGTGGCTTCGGGATCATTATTATCTGGCCCTGTTCAGACTCCTCTAGTTTCAGGCTGCCGAGCGACGGGGCGCTACCATTCCCCTTTCTTCTACACTTGTTGTGCAGGAGTTTTATAGAAGTGCATGATTAGTCAAGCCTGGGTTTAGGGTAAACAAACACACACACCTATATACACACACACACAGCCACACACACACACACACATACACACATACACACACACACACACACATACACACACACACAGCCACACACACACACACACACACACCCATGGTGAGTGCTATATTAAGCCCAGCCACTCTGCTGGATATTTATACCTCTTCTGAAGACACTCCTGCGTGTGGTAAGACTGAGGCGGCTGCAGTTCAGTGTACGTTTTCCAGCGCTCGGTAAACCAAGCCGAGGAAGGAGTTATTAATCTTCTCTGCTATTTCTGTGTATATGGTAAACGCCAGATTGAGGTTTAATCTCCCTAACCTCGTATCCGTCTGAAATGAGTAGAGTTTAATATGAGTTTGAGTTCTATTACGAGCTTGGTCGTGATGGACATAATTAATTCCATAGTGGCATCCCCACGGTTACCACCTGTATCTACACTTTCACCTTTTTCAAAAAATCACCAAAATCAATGTACATACAGGACGTTACAGACAGAATCCAGACTCACACAGACACGGCAGACCCTATACTGTATTCAGCTATGTGAGCTCCTTTGTACACAGTGTTTACTCAGTGTTTACTCAGTGTTTACTCAGTGTTTATTCAGTGTTTACTCTGTGTTTACTCAGTGTTTACTCAGTGTTTATTCAGTGTTTACTCAGTGTTTACTCAGTGTTTACTCAGTGTTTATTCAGTGTTTACTCAGTGTTTACTCAGTGTTTACTCAGTGTTTACTCAGTGTTTACTCAGTGTTTACTCAGTGTTTACTCAGTGTTTATTCAGTGTTTATTCAGTGTTTACTCAGTGTTTACTCAGTGTTTACTCAGTGTTTACTCAGTGTTTATTCAGTGTTTACTCTGTGTTTACTCAGTGTTTACTCAGTGTTTACTCAGTGTTTATTCAGTGTTTACTCAGTGTTTACTCAGTGTTTATTCAGTGTTTACTCAGTGTTTACTCAGTGTTTATTCAGTGTTTACTCAGTGTTTACTCTGTGTTTACTCTGTGTTTACTCAGTGTTTATTCAGTGTTTACTCAGTGTTTACTCAGTGTTTTCTCAGTGTTTATTCAGTGTTTACTCAGTGTTTACTCAGTGTTTACTCAGTGTTTACTCAGTGTTTATTCAGTGTTTACTCAGTGTTTACTCTGTGTTTACTCAGTGTTTATTCAGTGTTTACTCAGTGTTTACTCTGTGTTTACTCAGTGTTTATTCAGTGTTTACTCAGTGTTTACTCAGTGTTTATTCAGTGTTTACTCAGTGTTTACTCAGTGTTTATTCAGTGTTTACTCAGTGTTTACTCTGTGTTTACTCAGTGTTTATTCAGTGTTTACTCAGTGTTTACTCAGTGTTTATTCAGTGTTTACTCAGTGTTTACTCAGTGTTTATTCAGTGTTTACTCAGTGTTTACTCAGTGTTTATTCAGTGTTTACTCAGTGTTTACTCTGTGTTTACTCTGTGTTTACTCAGTGTTTATTCAGTGTTTACTCAGTGTTTACTCAGTGTTTACTCAGTGTTTACTCTGTGTTTACTCAGTGTTTACTCAGTGTTTATTCAGTGTTTACTCAGTGTTTACTCTGTGTTTACTCAGTGTTTACTCAGTGTTTACTCAGTGTTTACTCAGTGTTTACTCTGTGTTTACTCAGTGTTTATTCAGTGTTTACTCAGTGTTTACTCAGTGTTTACTCTGTGTTTACTCAGTGTTTACTCTGTGTTTACTCAGTGTTTACTCTGTGTTTATTCAGTGTTTACTTAGTGTTTACTCAGTGTTTACTCTGTGTTTACTCAGTGTTTACTTGGTATTTATTCAGTGTTTATTCGGTGTTTACTCTGTGTTTATTCAGTGTTTACTCAGTGTTTATTCAGTGTTTACTCAGTGTTTATTCAGTGTTTACTCAGTGTTTACTCAGTGTTTACTTGGTATTTATTCAGTGTTTACTCAGTGTTTACTTGGTATTTATTCAGTGTTTACTCTGTGTTTACTTGGTATTTATTCAGTGTTTACTCTGTGTTTATTCAGTGTTTATTCAGTGTTTACTCTGTGTTTACTTGGTATTTATTCAGTGTTTACTCTGTGTTTATTCAGTGTTTACTCAGTGTTTACTCTGTGTTTATTCAGTGTTTACTCTGTGTTTACTTGGTATTTATTCAGTGTTTACTCAGTTGAGTATTTATACCAGTGTTTGACATACGTTCTCACACTATCATTGAGCACAGCATTCTTGAACCTACATAACTCGTGTCAGAACTCAGCACCTCCAGTTACCGAACTATTTAAGGCTACTCTAGCTAACTATGCTAACCTGGTGGCTGTTTTCTGGCTAATGCTAAAGGCCTGAGGCTCTGGGAGGCACTGTATAGGAGGGGGAATTCCACGGATCGTTCAAAACGACGGCATCCTTTAATCAGCGAGCCAGAATCAGAGTAACTTAGAGTTGTGGCGGGAAACTGTTCATTGCAGAGGAACAGAAGTGGTGGTGTCTACAGCACAGTCTCCCGGTTACAGTGGTGCTATAATCTTTGTGTTTACTGGCTGTGCTGGTGTGTGAACGTGTTCAGATCAGCAGTGAAAAGGGCTGGTGTGTTAGATTAGATCTAATGAGCTGACCGACTTCAGAGAAAAGATCAGCAGCATATCTGATTATTGTAAACAGCCTAACACCTCCGTCCTCAATGTGCCCCACCGCTTATTTGTATAACACTGTACAAAAACCGTTCCACATTTAGCTAATGCTTCTGCTTAACGTGTATCAGATTAAGCAGAACTGGAATTCAGTTTCCTGCTGAAGTGTGACTGAAGTCATCAGCTAGAACTATGATCTTCCAGCCAACATTAAAATCATGAGGCCTATTTTTTAGTTTCATTTGTTCGCTAGGCCCGTGCACCGGCGCACAGGGGCTCAACAGTAATCTGGATGAGAATGCTAATTTAATTAGTTGTGCTTTAGAGTAGGGAATAGAACCTGCAGCTGTATTACAGAAACATCTCACACTGTAAAACAGTGCAGCCTAAAAAAACTGCTTCTCTTTGTTACAAGCAATTTTAAAGTTTTACTCCAGTCAAAAATACTTCGACTGAAATAATTGTTCATACAAAGTTCTATTTTTAGACTGAGTAAACCTAATTCATTTGCTTGTATTTAAAGTCGTATTTTTAGTTTGGACAAACACAACACTGTTCACTGTGTACCTTTAGTCCTAATTTGACACCTGACAAGGTCAATTATCGACAGATTCATGTTACCGAAGCAAATCCTATCCTAATCCGTCATTTAGAAGTTATTTCCGACATTACAGCACCGTATCTCACGTTAGGGAACCCTACACTGCTCATTCACGGTTAATGGTTAGTTGTTATATCAGTTACCGAGCAAGCGCTGAAGACATGCATGATCGAAACAGCGTTATTAGAAATAGTGTAGTATCATTAACGTTTAAATTCGACATTTTAACCTTAATCACAATTTGGAATTGTGGCAGTGCCCCCTACTGTTTAACAGGCACAATAACGCATATTCAGTTTCCAAGGTTTTTAGGATCCTTCTGTAATATTACCCCGATCTCCAGGGTGGGGGGCTGTAGCACCACCCTTCACACTAATTACCCCACGCCAGTGAGACACACTAAAAATTAAAATAGATTAGGTTCAGCTACACTCAAACCTGACTATGATCCAGTCGGTTGAACCTTCTGATCCTGAGTATCACCTATACCAAACTCCTTTCTCCAGAGGTTCACATACTTTGCCAATAAAGTTTAATGTTGACTTAGTTAAAACTATGGAGCTTCTATTTGTGTGGTTGGGTTCTCTTTATCTAGTACTTTGTATTTACTGTTATGACTTAAATGAGGATCAGATCACATTTCAGGTTACATTTAAGTTATTATATTTAATCGGTTAAATTTGGCCGTTAATTATTAATTCCTACATTTCAAATAAACAGTAACTCTATAGAATATCTCAGTAATGTCATTTTTCCTTCAAATTGTGACTATATCCTGAAATAATAATGAATAATGTAAAAAATAATGTTTTCCTGAAATACTCAAAATTTTGACCTACTAAAGATTTTTAAGAAAATAAGTTATTTTGCAATATTGAATTAATTCATATTAAATCAATATTTTAGGAAATAAGGCATATTTTTAAATATAATGCTACAATTTTGAGAAAATAAGTAATTATTATTTCAACACAGTTAAAATTTAAACGTAGTGTCTTCATGCTCTGATAGATCGTATATGTGAAGGCTGGTGTTTGCACAGTCAGGTTGAAAGAAAATACAGGAAGTGAAAGAGGGAGAAAGTGAGAAGGGAGCTCGAGAACACTTTCTGAGGACTCACACTCACACACACACACACACACACACACACACACACACACACACACACACACACACACTCACATACACACACACACACACACACTCAAATACACACACACACACACACACACACACACACACACACTCAAATACACACACACACACACACATACACACACATATACACACACACACACGCACACATATACACACACTTACACACACATACAATAATAATAAAAAACAACAATATAATAATAATAATAATAATAATATTTTTATAATTATATAATTATTATTATTATTATTAATAAAGTGTCTTTTTTAAACCCAGGGAAGCTTTACAATAGTAACAGCTAAAGAAAAATAGAAACACACAGTCCAGGACATACAGTCACTTGGCTGGACCATAAAGAGTCCCTGGCCGGGAGCGGTACGTAACCCTCAGGCAGGTGGCCGGGCCAGTAACCCTGAGGTGGGAGTGGGAGTGGGCAATGAGGCCGCCCAGCTGTGACTGAGATCAAACTCATTTAAGTAGAAGCATGCGGTGGTGTTTCCCCATCTCAGTTCACTGAGACAAACGCCAACAGCAGTGGTGGGTACACCCCAGCAACAACGCCAGTTACAGCTTGGCCCTCGGGTCACCGAGATTCTGGGGTACGGAGTTACAGTCCTATACACGGCGACTCAGCGGATCCTATAGATTGGGATTCAGGTCTGGAGAAAGTGCAGGTTCCCCAGTCTCCAGCATCCGTTCCCTAATGATGCGACCTCGAGGAGCTGGAGCACTGTCGTCCATGGAGATGAGATGTTGTTCATGCAGAGGCACAGTGACCGGAGTAATGATGATGTGGCAGTGGTGTGGGCTTGTGATTGTACCATTCAGTGTGTAGGGCAGTTCTGTACTGACTAGACACACCCACCCACACCATAACACCACCACCACCACCATAGCGCTGTCCTCTGCGTCTCCCACACCGTCGGTGGCCACCGTATCTGTTCAGCGTGAATCGACTTTCAGCAGTGAACGCTGACTGTGGCATTCATCACCCGACTCCACAGGGCCCTGCCCCTCAGTGTGGGATGTGTCCGAAGGACGTCCACCTCTGTGCCTCTCTGTGAGTCTCCCAGTCTCTCTGTATCTCTGTTGCAACCTGCTGATGACACTCTGTGGCTCTCTGAGCTCAGTGGCCACTTCCGCCACACTTCCTGTTTGAAGCTTCGCAAAGGCGAGGTACTGTTGATCAGTTGCTAGGTGTCACCTCGGCCTCAGGATGTCAGACTGTGAGCAGCGTGATGAGGGGGACTGGGTAAATACCTGTTCTGATTGGACCAGGATCTTTATCGGTCGATGCATGGATCAAACACCCGTTGTGGATTTTGCCGTTAAGCTGTTAGAGAACAGCAAGTCGTGCAGAAAGTTCTGGAAGGTTTAACACTTGGACAGAAGGTTCCAGAAGGTCACATTAAGTTCACCTGGAAAGGTTAGAGTGCATTTTAGGTTCACCTGAAAACCAAACTTTCTGTGAGTAGTGTATATACAGCTCTGGAAATAAATCAGAGCCCACTCCAGCTTCTTCTTAGATCAGCATCTCCACATGTACAGCAGGTTCTCAGTGAGGAACCGAAGGTCGGGTTCTAGCTTTACTGGCAGATACAGTGAGCGTCTGGTTCATAAGAACAAGGTCCAGCAGCAAACACACAGGACAACACAGCTACAGACTGGCAGAGGGCCAAACCCCCTCTCTACTGACCGTGATGAGCGCCACCTCATTCCAATGTCCCTTACCCACCGTAAGATGACCTCAGGTGACCTACAGAGAGACTGGCGAGCGGTGGCTGGGGTGAAGCGCACAGCGAGCATGGTTCTAAAACAGGCTTCTGGAGGTCATTAGTGATTTTCTAAATACACAGATCTAATACAATATCTGATCTGGAGTTTGGGAGACATGGTTCCAGTAGTGTAGAGAATAAACAGAACTGGGGGAGAAGCTGGAATGGAGTTCCACAGTTTAGAAGGATAATGACTGACTGGCTCTCCATGGAGTCTGTGTTGGAGGAGGTATTAGGTACAAGGTGTACGAGGAGGGTGTACCTGTATAACACCAACCTGCCCCCAGTTCACAGCTCGCTCATTAGCCCCCTGCAGTTCTGGGAAGCTGCTTTGTGACACGAGATGTTGAAGAACTGTCAGACTGTCCCATCCCACGAACTCTGATCTCCTGCCACATTAAACCACTAGAGTTCATCCAGGCAGCATTCGTGTGCCCCATGATTCCCTCCGGTCAGTTCTGTCCCTCTGACCTTGCTACCACACATGTTCACATGTGCAGGATCGGACAGCCGCATGTACTGTGTGTGTGTGTGTGTGCAGCGACGTGAACTTTAAACTCAACCCTTCACTTCTATAGGCTCGTTAAGTGCGTGTGACCTGCAGCAGTGTTAAGTCATCCGTACTGTAATGCCACACAAACTTTTTCAAAGTTAACAGATGGTGGAGTGACACAGAGGACCAGCTGCACTGAGCCGTTTGGGACAGGTCCAGGGTCAAACCGGACGCATCCTGCTGATTATGTGCAAGCCTGAACACGCCGTTTATGGGTCGTGTGCATG
>JAMWET010004085.1:32500-80000 GCA_024036415.1 Prochilodus magdalenae | reverse complement strand
ACACTCATAATGTTCAAACTCTGACCTTTCCTCCTGCTCTCTGTCAGGCTCCGCCCCCTCCCCCACCTCCTCCACTACCAGTGACCACTGCCCCTGCCTCTCAGCAGAGTCTGACCAATGGGACGGCAGCCCCAAAACCGACCGCTGGACAGATAAAGGTGACTGGCCAGTTTCTTATGTATCTGAAATGATTCAAGATTCAAGAGTCATATGCTCAGCTCTGAAGGGCCACTCTGAAGGGCCGCTCTAACGGGCCGCTCTAACGGGCCACTCTGAAGGGCCGCTCTAACGGGCCGCTCTGAAGGGCCGCTCTGAAGGGCCGCTCTGAAGGGCTGCTCTGAAGGGCCGCTCTGAAGGGCCGCTCTGAAGGGCCGCTCTGAAGGGCCGCTCTGAAGGGCCGCTCTGAAGGGATGCTCTGAAGGGATGCTCTGAAGGGCCGCTCTAACGGGCCGCTCTAACGGGCCACTCTGAAGGGCCGCTCTAACGGGCCGCTCTGAAGGGCCGCTCTGAAGGGCCGCTCTGAAGGGCCGCTCTGAAGGGCCGCTCTGAAGGGCCGCTCTGAAGGGCCGCTCTGAAGGGATGCTCTGAAGGGCCGCTCTGAAGGGCTGCTCTGAAGGGCCGCTCTGAAGGGCCGCTCTGAAGGGCTGCTCTAACGGGTCGCTCTGAAGGGCTGCTCTGAAGGGTCGCTCTGAAGGGTCGCTCTGAAGGGCTGCTCTGAAGGGTCGCTCTGAAGGGTCGCTCTGAAGGGTCGCTCTGAAGGGATGCTCTGAAGGGTCGCTCTGAAGGGCTGCTCTGAAGGGTCGCTCTGAAGGGTCGCTCTGAAGGGTCGCTCTGAAGGGATGCTCTGAAGGGCCGCTCTGAAGGGCCGCTCTGAAGGGCTGCTCTGAAGGGCCGCTCTAACGGGCCGCTCTGAAGGGATGCTCTGAAGGGATGCTCTGAAGGGTCGCTCTGAAGGGCCGCTCTGAAGGGCCGCTCTGAAGGGATGCTCTGAAGGGCCGCTCTGAAGGGCCGCTCTGAAGGGATGCTCTGAAGGGCCGCTCTGAAGGGCCGCTCTGAAGGGCCGCTCTGAAGGGCCGCTCTGAAGGGCCGCTCTGAAGGGACGCTCTGAAGGGATGCTCTGAAGGGCCGCTCTGAAGGGCCGCTCTGAAGGGCTGCTCTGAAGGGATGCTCTGAAGGGCCGCTCTGAAGGGCCGCTCTGAAGGACCGCTCTGAAGGACCGCTCTGAAGGGCCACTCTGAAGGGCTGCTCTGAAGGGCCGCTCTAACGGGCCGCTCTGAAGGGATGCTCTGAAGGGCCGCTCTGAAGGGCCGCTCTGAAGGGCCGCTCTGAAGGGCCGCTCTGAAGGGATGCTCTGAAGGGCCGCTCTGAAGGGATGCTCTGAAGGGCTGCTCTGAAGGGACGCTCTGAAGGGCTGCTCTGAAGGGCTGCTCTGAAGGGACGCTCTGAAGGGCCGCTCTGAAGGGATGCTCTGAAGGGCTGCTCTGAAGGGCTGCTCTGAAGGGCTGCTCTGAAGGGACGCTCTGAAGGGCTGCTCTGAAGGGCCACTCTGAAGGGATGCTCTGAAGGACCGCTCTGAAGGGCCGCTCTGAAGGGTTGCTCTGAAGGGCCACTCTGAAGGGCCGCTCTGAAGGGCCGCTCTGAAGGGCCGCTCTGAAGGGCCGCTCTGAAGGGCCGCTCTGAAGGGCCGCTCTGAAGGGTCGCTCTGAAGGGCCGCTCTGAAGGGTCGCTCTGAAGGGCCGCTCTGAAGGGCCGCTCTGAAGGGCCGCTCTGAAGGGCCGCTCTGAAGGGTCGCTCTGAAGCGATGCTCTGAAGGGCCGCTCTGAAGGGTCGCTCTGAAGGGCCACTCTGAAGGGATGCTCTGAAGGGCAACTCTGAAGGGCCACTCTGAAGGGCCGCTCTGAAGGGTCGCTCTGAAGGGCCACTCTGAAGGGATGCTCTGAAGGGTCGCTCTGAAGGGATGCTCTGAAGGGCAACTCTGAAGGGCCACTCTGAAGGGCCGCTCTGAAGGGCCACTCTGAAGGGCCGCTCTGAAGGGTCGCTCTGAAGGGCCACTCTGAAGGGATGCTCTGAAGGGCAACTCTGAAGGGCCACTCTGAAGGGCCGCTCTCAGGTCACACAGGGGTCGAAGCTCTGCCCCAAAGAGTTCAGAGAATCTCTCAGCATCAGAAACGATTCACACGGACAGAGTGGCAGATACAACGCCACAGCTCTGTGGAACTGTGATGACTGACTTCCTTCCTTCCTTCCCCTCTCTCTCTCTCTCTCTCTCTCTCTCTGTCTCCTCTCTCTCTCTATCTCCCCTCTCTCTCTCTCTCCCTCTCTCTCAGGGAAGTAAGGCTGTTGCTGACCGCACTAAGAAACAGAGGGACAGTAAGCCGAAGGTGAGGAAGCTGAAGTATCATCAGTACATCCCTCCGGATCAGCAGAAAACAGAGAGAGAGGCTCCGCCTCCCTTAGACTCCGCCTACTCCAGACTTCTCCACCAACAGCAGCTTTTCCTCCAGCTGCAAATCATCAGCCAACAGCAGCACTCCAACTACCAGACCATCCTCCCAGCCCCGCCCAGGTACGCCCCGCCGCCCCGCCCGCCCGCTGGGGAACCTATAGTGCTGTGTTCAGCTGCATGTGCCAGGGTGTGGATATAACATTTCAGATTTCATCCAGGCCTCCGGGGGATCAGCAGGGTTCATCAACCAGTGGCTCATCATCAGCGAAGAAAGCCCCGCCCTCTCAGCCACCATCCACCAATACTAACACGCAGAATCACCATGCTCTCATAACGATTCATCTGCCACCCCTGCCTCCCAACCTGGAGGAGCTAAAGGTTAGCCCCGCCTCCTCACCCCAGGCCACCCGGCACCTTTACCTGTCCTCTGTTCTGTCTAATCCATCTTCAGTGTTCGGTTCCATTGTCCCTAAAGGCCTGTCCAGTTTTCAACTAATAACATAATCCCAATTCTATTCTATTCTATTCTATTAGTGTCTATTCTGTTCTATTCTATTCTATTCTATTCTATTCTATTCTATTCTATTCTATTCTATTAGTTTCTATTGTCCCTTATCCTTCTATCCTATTCTATCAACTATTAAACTATTCCCAATTCTATTCTATTCTTTTAGTTTCTATTCTATTCTATTAGTTTCTATTCTATTAGTTTCTATTCTATTCTATTCTATTAGATTTTATTCTAGTCTATCCTATTGTATTCTATTCTATTCTAGTCTATCCTATTCTATTATATTCTTTTCTATTCTATTAGTTTCTATTCTATTCTATTCTATTCTATTCTGTTCTGTTCTGTTCTGTTCTGTTCTGTTCTTTTCTTTTCTATTCTATTCTATTCTATTCTATTCGTTTTTATTCTATTCTATTAGTTTCTATTCTGTTCTGTTCTATTCTATTCTATTCTATTCTATTCTATTCTATTCTATTCTATTCTATTCTATTCTATTTGTTTCTATTCTATTTGTTTCTATTCTATTCTATTCTTTTCATTTTTATTCTATAAGTTTCTATTCTTTTCTATTAGTTTCTATTCTATTCTATTCTATTCTATTCTATTCTATTAGTTTCTATTCTATTCTATTGGTTTCTATTCTATGCTATTCTATTTTATTTTATTTTATTTTATTTTATTCTATTCTATTCTATTTGTTTCTATTCTATTCTATTCTATTTTATTCTATTCTATTCTATTCGTTTTTATTCTATTAGTTTCTATTCTATTCTGTTCTATTCTATTCTATTCTTTTCTATTAGTTTCTATTCTATGCTATTCTATTTTATTTTATTCTATTTTATTCTACTCATTTCTGTTCTATTAGTTTCCATTCTATTCGTTTGTAATCTATTCTGTTCTATTCTATTTTGTTCTGTTTCATTTGAATTTCTCTTTGTTGAACTTGAATTCATTATCTTATTAAGCTCATTTGTTTACTGATCATTTCATTACTGGTCACAGTCTACTTTAATCTCGCCTCTCATACCTTTAACCTTACGCTCACTCTTAAGTCTGGTTCCAATTAACCATTCCTTCTCCAGCTAATCCACCTCTTTCCAAGTTCCTGATTGGCTGGAGCAGTTATGTAAGGGCTGGGGCAGCCTGTTGGATAAGTTAAAACTCCTATAGGAAGGTAGCTCTTGAGGACTAGGACTGGAGACCACCATCTAGCGATGCTCTTTATAATGCATTTATTGTTTTTTGTAATATAAAAATGTAATTTTATAATTAATAATTAATTTATAATTAAATCAGACTGCTCATGGAAGTGCCTGTATTTCCCCCTCTGACCTGTAGGTGGCAGAGCTGAAGCAAGAACTCAAAATCCGGGGGCTCACTGTCTCTGGGACCAAAAACGACCTTATAGAGCGCCTAAAGAACTTCCATGAACAAAATGGGGGCAGTGAACCCCCCAGCACCCCCAGTACGGGGGGCTCCAACACAGAGGTCAGACAACAGAGGTCTGCGGCCTCTAACACCAGCACATCCCAGCCACCACTGCAGCAACAGCCGCCTGTCCAGTCCTCAGCTTCCACCACCATCCTCCACCAACCTGGGATGGTGGTGACCACTCTCCCCCTGGTTGCAACTGTGGGAGGGGTTAGAGCTCCATCTGCAATCCAGCCTCAGATGATGCAGTTTGGGAGTGTCAGCTCCTCCCCCCCTCTGTCCCCCACCCACTCTGAGCAGTCATTGGCTGGAATGAGCCCAGATGACCACATATGTAATGGAGACGCATTTGGAGAGATGGTACGTTCAGTCTTATTAGAGTTTCAGTCAAACCTTCAGCTTCCTTATCTTCCCTGTTCGAACACACAGAGTCCATAAACAGGCTGTAGTGGTGTGATCAGAAACTCAAGTTCAGGGGGCGGGGTTTGTAACATGTTTGGTAAAATTTTGACTCATCCTGACGAAATACTACTGATACGAAGAGGCAGGAAACAGGTCTCTGCTGGGACAGTCCAGGCAAAGAATAGGGTTTCCAGACCAACACAAGAGCGAGGGGTTCAAATAACGAGAGCATTCCGAAGTGTACATCTCTGCAGTTTCAACTGAAAGGAATCAACAGCCGATCACATTCCATATTTTACATCTACAACATTTCCCACTCCGCCCCAAACACACGGTGGGTGTCCCAGCTGGAGCTGCTAGGCTAATGTTGCTAATAAGCACTGGATCTCAGTGGTCACCTAAACGTACTTACCTGAAACGTGGGTCACACGGCATGCAGGTCCTGATTTAGATCAGGCAGACCAGTCACCGCGGTTTAGAACACGGTATAGCTCTGTCTGATGGAAAAGGTCTCAGTGTAGCTGTGTAAGCCGCCGGTCAGGATCCACAGAGCCATTCCAGTCCTCAGCACATGGCTTCATACCACTCGAGGCAAACAAAGATAAGATAAGATAAGATGATCCTTTATTAAAATGAAAATATAAAATTTACAATGATACTGCAGCACAGAGGAAAGCACAGGGGTGTCAGGAAATATACAAATAATAAAAAAAAAATACAGAACAATATAAATACAATACTAAAAATTGTATTTTTTAGACCGAGGGAACTGTGAATGAATAGGTGAGTGGACTTCAGAGTGCCCAGGTCCAAGTTTGAGGACCACGTCTTCTGAACAAATGATATTCACCTGTATACGTGTGGACCTGGATATACACATGACGGGACGTGTGAGTTAGATCCTGGAGTCCCCAGTTTCAAAGCCGTATCACTGTTTGATGTATAACTTTTATCTCTCCTGCATACCTGGGTAGTGATTTTACAATCCGCTCCTGCGCTGCATCCTCCTCCCGGAGCTACAGGCACCAGATATTAACAGTGTAAAAGAATTACTGCCATGCGGATGATCATAAATCTGTAGCTTTAGCTTAAATGCTATTTTGGTATTTTTTTTAAAAAAGTTTGGAGGAAATATATGTATATTTGCACGTCCCACAATAAAGAGGGATGAGTAGCCTGAATAAATTATTATTGAATAACTTTTTAATTTTTTTAAATTAATTATGTATTGTTTTATTTATTATTTATTTATAAAATTAATGAAAAAATATATAGAATTAATTCATTAATTAATTAATGTTCAGGCAAGACAATAAAACTGTTATTTTTAATATAATAAAACACTAATTTTCAAAAAATTGACTGTACAAGGTACATATCCTAATAATAAGTAAAAGCACTGTAAGTTAATGTACATGATAATAATAATTCATGATAATCAGATCCATGTTAGTTACTGTACCAACCCAAAGAAGCTGGGTCAGTCGTCTGAGCTGAACAGTTTAACCATTAAACGCCCCATTGCGGCTGATGAGCCCCGCCCAGCTCCCGATAAACAGCCTGGGGTTTCTAAAGGGGCGGGGTCTCATTCCCAAACCTGCTTCACATTCTCTTTCTCCCTCTGTCTCCCTCTAGGTGACTTCTCCCTTAACCCAGCTCTCCCTTCAGCCCTCACCCCCAACCCCACCCACAGTCCACATAGTAGATGAATCACCTCCAGCCACACGCGGTCCCTCCCACCCCTTCCTGGCCGCCGCTCCCCCTGTGGATAAGGACTGGATGCTGCAGGAGAAGGACCGGCGCATCGCAGAACTGACCCGTATGCTGCAGCAGAAGCAGCAGCTGGTGGACAGACTGCGCTCACAGCTGCAGGACCAGCAGACAGGAGATGTGACCTTCATGCCCCACCTACCCATCACAGTGAAGGAGGAGCCTCAGGACATCCCCATGGAGGAGGTGGAGGAGATGCAGGCCGAGCAACAGCAGCAGGAACAGCAGCAGCGGCAGAAGGAACTAGAGAAACTCATCCTGCAGCAGAACCAGCTCAATCTGCGCAAACAAACTCAACACAGGCGCAAGAAAACGCACAAGCAGCAGGTCGGCCAGACGCTCTGCAGACATCCGCAGCAGCCGCAGCCGCAACACAACTCTCAGCAGGTCAGCCAGACGCTCTGCAAACAGCCGCAGCCACAACACAACTCTCAGCAGGTCGGCCAGACGCTCTGCAAACACCTGCAGCAGCTGCAGCCGCAACACAACTCTCAGCAGGTCGGCCAGACGCTCTGCAGACATCCGCAGCAGCCGCAGCCGCAACACAACTCTCAGCAGGTCGGCCAGACGCTCTGCAGACATCCGCAGCAGCCGCAGCCGCAACACAACTCTCAGCAGGTCGGCCAGAAGCTCTGCAAACATCCGCAGCAGCCACAGCCACAGCCGCAACACAACTCTCAGCAGGTCGGCCAGACGGTCTGCAAACATCATCAGCAGCAGGCGAGGCACACCTCTCAGCAGGTCAGCTCACTTGCCCCTGGAGTCAGCTCATCAGCTCTCTCGCTGCTCACTGCAACATTAACAGTGAAAATGCGACACAGGCGACTTTGGGACCTCCTGTAGTGTAGCCGCCATCTTGCCTGCTAGTGTAATCACTGAGCTGCAGGCTGATGCTGTGTTCCGGGGGCTCATCAGGAGGCCGTGTGTCCCAGATGGTTAGCTAGTGTTTGATGCAGCCATGCTCCCGAGCTGGTTCATACATCCAGATCCAGAGGACACATGTCCTGCTCTTTATGTGATGTGTTCAAAAACAACTAGAGCTTACTGCAGCGCAAGGGTTAAAGGTCGTGTGATGTGTCACTTACATTGGAGTTCAACTGACAACTGGGACAGTCTGTATTTCACCGTTTCAGACGCCACCGGATTCCACCAAATTCTGTCTTTATCATCATCTTTATTATGTAACGCCTTTAGCCAGAGACAGGAAGTCAGGCCTGGTAGCCAGGTAGCTACTGTGCTAACTGTAGGTTTCCTTGTTCCTTGTTGGAAGTTTAGGCATCCCAGCATTAGCATTAGCATTAGCCTTTTGGCTTTTTTTGGAATATTCAAAGCAGGTCCTCCCACCCCTAAGACACGTCAGCTAAATTTTCTAATGGTACTAATAATAATCTGAGGAAATTAAGTTGAGCTGTTTTTATTATTAATTTTATTTTGACTTGAGTTTTTATCTAAATGCCCCCACACAGGTCTCTCAGGTGTTCACCAGTCACCAGTCAGGTGCCCCCTCTTCCCTCCCAGTGAACGGCATTAAGTCAGGTTCTTCCCGAACCCTGCTGACGGACAACAATGGTAACCACTTCCTGCAAAAGCTGGCCAATCACAACACAGATAACAAAGCCAACAACGGCCCCCAGAATAAAGTGACCACCCGAGCCACTCCACAGGTACGAGGCAGAGAGCGCACTGTGACCCCCGTTTAATCAAATCCGTTACTCTTTTAGTTCCGTCCGGTTATAATGTCTGTTCACGTCATTTACAGAGACAGAAGTCCACGCCCAGCAAGTTACCCAGCCAATCAGCACTGCAGATGGCTAACGGGGACATCCAGTCCAAACAGCAGACCATCTGTAAACAGCCACTAAAGAAGGTGAGACCCGCATTAGCGTGAGGAGCAGCGCCTCCTTCCACACACAACACAACTCCTCCACATCAAGACTCCTAACACCACACTAGCCTCCCTGTAATATGATTAACCCTGTGAGTCGCTCTGGATACGAGCGTCAGCTAAACGCTGTGAATGTAAATCATTAGTGGTTTTGGGCCTAGCTAACACCAGCTACAGTGGCTAGCCTAGCTAGCCTGTAAGTATGATCAAAGCATGCACGTCTTACAGTCACTGCTGTGTAATGTCTCCATCTTCCAGTGAGTGATAGTATCTATCTTAAACAGCGCTAGCTTCAACTGCAGGTGTTAGCCAGGGTAGCTAACTGTAGACGGAAGCATCCCAAGTTCAAATAAACAAACATCACCCTCCCCCAGTGTGATATGCGCCCGGAGATTATTAACACCAGTGAATCTGAATCTGCTGTTATAGAATAATAAAACTTCCTTCTCCCTCTCAACACGACTCCTTTAGAGGGCACACCTTTTTCCAAAATCCGGTTTGGGAAGACAGATAATCAGCGTAGCTGACATTTCCTACACGCACACGTGCAGCCTTTATCAAGACTGGTATTTAATCATCATAGCACTGAGAGCTAATTTAGTGTGACTGATGAAGAAACAATATTGTGGGTTTTGCGGCCGGCACAGCGCTCCTCAGGCTGCCGCCGAAGAGTCTGGGGGGAACCCTGGGTAATGAGGAGGAAAGTGGTCCTGAGTCAGAGCCCCCCGTATTAATGGTCCCACATTAAACGTCATTGATGGGCTATTGAGTGCCGTAATGGGGCTGGTGACTGCGCTAATGACTTGGTAATGTGCCTCATCATTGTTGGCAGTGCTAAAGCGAGGGGTCCCAGGCAATGGGCTTATTAGCGTGACAGTAGCTAACGGGGTGAGCACACTCAAACTGTTGACTTATTAGCATAGCGCTATTAGCATGGCATGCTAATTAGGATAAGTAATCATGACTGATATGTGTAACTTCCACAGGCGCTGAAACCTGAGAAACACGGGTCCACTAATCACATGAAGGCACGCTCCTCATCCTTCTGTCAATCATCCAAAGTGCAGCCGTTCTTCACTATGGAGTCGGTTAGCTCTCCGGTCCATACCCCCTCAGATCACAGGGTAAGGACTGGGAATGCACTCTGATGTTCCGACATGTCGAGTAGTGTCTTCCTGAAGTGTTAAATATACTCAAGTAAATTATTAGTGCTACTTAGCTTTATTATTATTATTATTATTATTATTATCATTACTATTATTATTATTATTATTATTATTAATATTATTATTATTATTATTATTATTATTATTATTATCGTTATTTTTATTATTATTATTATGATAATTATTATCATTATTGTTGTTGTTATTTTTATTAGTGGTGTGTTTTCATACGTGTCTCTCTCTTCTCCGTCTGTGTTAACCTCTCCATCAGGACGAGATGTGTTTACATCAGCATGTTTTGTTTACTCCTCCGTCACCGAAAATAAACAAAACACCAACTTCACGCCGAAAGGTAACAACCCTCTCTGTCTCTCTCTGTCTCTGTCTCTCTCTCTCTCTCTCTCTGTGTCTCTCTCTCTCTCTCTCTCTCTCTCTCTCTGTGTCTCTCTCTCTCTCTCTCTCTCTCTCTCTCTCTCTCTCTGTGTCTCTCTCTCTATCTCTCTGTCTCTCTCTTAAACCTTGTTTGAAGCCTCATCTGCGCACGTCATACCCTGGCCTGATCCTTACAGATCATGTGGTGAAACTATTTTTTTACAGGTGGAAAGTAAATGCAGTAAACCATAACGCCAAGCTTTATATGATTATTGTTTCAAATCAATAAATACACTGTAAAAAATAAATACACTGTAAATAAACACACTGTAAATAATCACACTGTAAATAAATACACTGAAAATAAATACACTGTAAATAAATACACTGAAAATAAACACGCTGTAAATAAACACACCGTAAATAAACACACTGTAAATAAACACACTGCAAATAATCACACTGAAAATAAACACATTGTAAATAAACACACCGTAAATAAATACACCGTAAATAAACACACTGTAAATAAACACACTGTAAATAAATACACTGTAAATAAACACGCTGTAAATAAACACACTGTAAATAAATACACTGTAAATAAACACGCTGTAAATAAAAACACCGTAAATAAAAACACCGTAAATAAATACACCGTAAAATAAACACACTGTAAATAAACACACTGTAAATAAACACACTGTAAATAAACACACTGTAAATAAACACACTGCAAATAAACACACTGTAAATAAACACACTGTAAATAAACACACTGTAAATAAACACACTGTAAATAAATACACTGTTAAAGTTCAGATCCTGCTGGGTACTTACCTGGTTCTCCTCATCAGCCAGTTTCCTCAGGTTTTGGTGAGATGTAATGGTCCATAATTGCCTTTTTTAATATTTTATTATTTATATGTTTTCATGACCTAAATAATAGACCATCGGAGATGTAGTATGACCTAATAACCTTTAATGAAGTCATTTTAAAACACTGTACAGTGCTGTACTGTAAGTGGCACCTCCGCATCCGTACGTCTCACACACCCGTTACTTCCAGCTCCTTTCTCCGTCTCTGTGTTGGTATATGGTATTTGGGTGTAGTAGTTTATGGTGTAATATCTGGGTGTATGTCTCTGCGTGATTGCAGAAGAGTGGACGCACCCAGAGGATTGACGACCTGTTTGACATCCTGGTCCAGAGTGGGGGTAAGTTGCGGACCACACTTCTGGATTTGTCTGTTTCCTAATCTCCACCTTTACTAATTCAGTCTCAAACCCTCCCCTGTAGAAATCTCAGCCAACTTCAAGCCTACTCCAGATCCTGCTCTGTCCCGCATCTGCGCAAACAGCCCACCTCTTTCCCCAAGCCCCTCCCCCCTTCACCTCTCCCCACCCACGCCTTGCATCCCGGACACACCCCTCGGAGTGCCATTGGAGGAGCCTCCAGCTCAGGAGCAATTCACAGCTAACAGCTGCAGCACCACAAACCCTCGCCTGGAGGACTTCCTAGAAAGCACCACTGGGAAACCTCTTTTGGGGGTGGAGCCTGGAGGTCATGTGACTTTGATTGACGAACTCCATAGCCAGCTGCTGAGCACACCCAGCATCCTGGACCATCCTTCGTCTCCCATGGACACATATGAATTCGGACTGTCCTCGAGTCGCACTGGGCTGGAGCTGGCCGAATCCGCTCTGGACAGCATGGACTGGCTGGACCTGGGCATTGGCGGGTCGGCCGGAGACGGGCCGTGTACGGTGGCCCTAAATGGACATGCACCCACTAGTGTCTTTTCCACGGACTTTCTGGACAGCTCAGATCTTCATTTGCACTGGGACTGCTGAAAGCCAGTGAAGACTCACGCACTCACCCACACACACGGTTTGGCCGCTGATGGAGGTTACACCGTATTTACTCCACCTGTTGGAAACCAGCCAAGACATTATTGGTATCTACAGTTTGTTTATTTAGCTTTGTACCGGAGCGACGAGGCTTCTGTAGCTATTAAACCGCTTATAGACCTCCTGTTTGCAGCATGGGTGGCATGTGTTCCTGACTCTAGACATACAGTGGTGGCGTGAAAAAGTATTTGCCCCCTTCATGATTTCGTATTCTTTGCATGTTTGTCTTTTAAATGTTTCAGATCCTCAAGCTAATTTAAATATTAGTCACAGACGACACAAGTGTGTTTTTAGAATGCAGTTTTTAAATTAATGTTTTTATTATTAATGGAGAAAATAATCCAAACCTACATGGCCCTGTGTGCAAAAGTTTTTGCCCCCCAGTTAAAACATAACTATGGTGTATCACACCTGAGTTTAATTTCTCTAGCCACACCCAGGCCTGATTACTGCCACACCTGTTCTTAATCAAGACATCACTTAAGTAGGACCTGCCTGACAAAGCCAAGTAGACCAACAGATACTCAAAAGCTAGACATCAGGCCAAGGTCCAAGGAAATTCAGGAACAAATGAAAAAGAAAGTAACTGAGATCTATCAGGCTGGAAAAGGTAATAAAGCCATTTCTAGAGTTTTGAGACTCCAGGGAACCACGGTGAGAGCCATTATCCACAAATGGAGAAAACGTGGAACAGTGGTGAACCTTTCCCAGGAGTGGCCGGCCGACCAACATTACACCAACAGTGCAGCGACGAGTCATCCAAGAGGTCACAACAGAACCCTCCAATGTGGCTGAATTACAACAACTTTACAGAGATGAGCGGGTCCAACCAGTTATGGGGGTTTTAGGGTTTAAGGGGGGTGATTATAAAAATGATTCATATTTACTGAACCTTCGAAAAGACATTTGGGTGTGTCTGCAAAGTACCGTTTGGAGCCTTGTAGCCGCCTGTTGTGGGCTAGTGGAGGCTGAGCTGTGTTTTGTAGAACACACTGAGTATAGAATCTACCCTACAGCTGACCTTAATGAGCCGGATTCAGAGGCAGGTGTGTGTTTATGTTGGCTATTAGATCCTGCAGGTGCTTGAGTCTGACATTAGCAGACACATACTCTCTGTCCATTGTATATCTTCCATATTGTCCACACGTATAGAGGTTTAAAGGTGAATGAATCAGCGTATTTCATTTTTCTGATAAACCCCTCTCCAAAACAAAAAAAACTGGAACTGAATATAAACTACACAGTGTAGGACATGGACCCTTAAAGGAGCTTATGCAATACAGCTCTGGAAATAAATAAGAGAACCCAGTTCTTAAATCAGCATCTCCACATGTACAGCAGGTTCTCAGTGAGGAACCGAAGGTGGGGTTCTAGCTTTACTGGCAGATACAGTGAGCGTCTGGTTCATAAGAACAAGGTCCAGCAGCAAACACACAGGACACCACAGCTACAGACTGGCAGAGGGCCAAACCCCCTCTCTACTGACCGTGATGAGCGCCACCTCATTCCAATGTCCCTTACCCACCGTAAGATGACCTCGAGTGACCTACAGGGAGACTGGCGAGCGGTGGCTGGGGTGAAACGCACAGCGAGCATGGTTCTAAAAACAGGCTTCTGGAGGTCATTAGTGATTTTCTAAATACACAGATCTAATACAATATCTGATCTGGAGTTTGGGAGACATGGTTCCAGTAGTGTAGAGAACCAAACAGAACCAACACAAACCCAGAACCTGTACAGCTAGAGAACCTGATCAGCTACAGGTGGGCTCTTACATTTCTCCAGAGCTGTTTAAAAATAAGCATGATTAAAGGTTAAAACATTAAAGATGCACTACGATGACCAGCGGAAGGTGAGGAGATGACAGTGGGCAAGAGATATCACCTGAAGTTATTAAGCTCCTAATGCCACCATGTGCCTTACCAGGTGACGTACGATATATCTTAACCTCCCAGCTCCCAGGTCCTGCGCCCAGCTACCAAGGAAAGTGTCACAGATAAAGAACTCAGACTGACGCACACAGAGCTAAACATCGATTATAATTGACATTATATTTGTAGTCTAAAACAAATTTGCGATCTGATCTTTGAAGTCTTATCTCGAGCTCTCAGATCTTAACTGAAGCCTGTGCTAAATGATGCCGGGCTTCTATCTCTCGGAATGTAGAGAGACCCGCAGAACCAGACCATAAGCTATACTGAAGATGTAGTGTGAAATGTCTGATCAGATCTGATTAAGGCAGGATGTTGTGATTGGCGAGTGCTCTGCCTGCCCAGTCCAAAACAAGGAGGAACTCTCCCATCGCAGCTCCATCATCCATACCCTCTGTAAGTCCACAGTTCTACACAGGAACACGGCTTTGAGGCTCAGGTCTGTGCCAGCGAGGCAGGAATGGAGCTGTGGTGTGGTGAATGCAGTAGAACGCTACCTGCTGCTCGAACAGTATAATAATCACCGCCCAACACTCCAAACAGGTCAGCTGTGTTAGCGCACACACTCGCTAGCTGTAAGCACGTGACCTGTTGCCTCTAATAATCCTCGGAGGCAGACGTGAAGTCTATACGAACACATACGGTACAAATCTGATACGATGAAACCACAGTAAGCAGTTACCATAGAAACCCAACTCAAGGAAAGGTACCTGGTAAAGGAGCTCGTTCTGAGAGTATGGAGGATGTCCTAGGACGGTACAGCCGTGCAACAGGACAGCCTCCACCCAGAACAGGCCTCGCCATGGTCCACTCGGAACAGGCCTCGCCATGGTCCACTGAGAACAGGCCTCGCCATGGTCCACTCAGAACAGGCCTCACCATGGTCCACTGAGAACAGGCCTCACCATGGTCCACTGAGAACAGGCCTCGCCATGGTCCACTCGGAACAGGCCTCGCCATGGTCCACTCGGAACAGGCCTCGCCATGGTCCACTCAGAACAGGCCTCGCCATGGTCCACTGAGAACAGGCCTCGCCATGGTCCACTCGGAACAGGCCTCGCCATGGTCCACTGAGAACAGGCCTCACCATGGTCCACTGAGAACAGGCCTCACCATGGTCCACTGAGAACAGGCCTCGCCATGGTCCACTCGGAACAGGCCTCGCCATGGTCCACTCGGAACAGGCCTCGCCATGGTCCACTCAGAACAGGCCTCGCCATGGTCCACTCGGAACAGGCCTCGCCATGGTCCACTCAGAACAGGCCTCGCCATGGTCCACTCAGAACAGGCCTCGCCATGGTCCACTGAGAACAGGCCTCGCCATGGTCCACTCGGAACAGGCCTCGCCATGGTCCACTCAGAACAGGATGAAGAAGCTGAGTGCACATGCTCTGCGTCGTATCCAGAGGTGGTCTTTTGAAAATACACATCAGAGTGCTGCCTGCCTTGCTGCAGAGGTTACAGGGGTCAGAGGTCAGCCTGTCAGTGCTCAGACCATACGCCGCATGCTGTATCGGACTGGTCTGCATGGCTGTCGTCCTGGGAGAAAGCCTCTACTAAAGATGGCCTGCACACAGTTTGCTGAAGACGAGCAGACTATGGACATGGACTGCTGGAACCGTGTCCTGCTGGAACCGTGTCCTGCTGGAACCGTGTCCTGCTGGAACCGTGTCCTGCGGTCTGATGAGACCACGCTAAACATATCTGGTTCAGATGGTGTCAAGCGTGTGTGGTGACTGGCCAAGCATGTCTCCAGACCTAAACCCCCCCGAGCATCGGTGGGGCATCCTCAAACGGAAGGATGAGAAGCACAAGGTCTCTAACATCCACCAGCTCCGTGATGTGGTGATGGAGACGTGGAGGAGGATTCTGGTGGCAGCCTGTGAAGCTCTAGTGAACTCCATGCCCAGGAGAGGTAAGGCAGGTCTGGAGAATAATGGTGGATGGGTGTTCAGTTGTTTTGAGGGCACAGCTAATTTCGTTCCCTAAAAGCAGCTCCTGATTCGGCTCCTTTCTCCACCCTGATGAAAAGATGACCGTTCAGGAGCTCAGAGTTTAACGTTAATTCTGAACATCCACGTTAAGGCAGCACTGGAGCCACCAGCCTCCCTGATGCTGTAAACATCCCTCCCTTCCACTGTCTCCACTAGCATGTAGGTGTGGTCTGTTGCCATGGTGCTGCGATGGATGTTGGAAGCGATGACTCACATTTTTGTCAAACTTATTCCACATAATCCCTGATGACCCAGTTTATCCACTATTTTAAGCTGGAGGATTCACTCCGCTCTTTAGGAGCTTCAGCAGAACCTTCCCACCGCTGCGCTCGTGTGGCGTCTCCCAGGCCTGAAGCACAGGATCGGTCACGAGCTGCGGATCGAATCGATTCATCTGAAGTATGCTGCCGGACAAAAGTATGTGGACGCCTAAATACAGAATGAGTATGTTCTCGCACAAGCATCAAATCAGACGTACAGCGCTTTCCTCTTACCCCAGGTTTAGTTGGTCAGCCAAGAAATGGATGCTAGAGGGCTGGGTACCTGGGGGACATGTGGGTCCCACACCAACCAGTCCGGGTCATGCAGAACCAGAACAAGGTTCCACAATACACATACAGAATTCCTGCAGTTAAATAATTTATCCTTTTAAAATGATAATAAATAATAATAAATAAACCAGGAAATAATTTAACATTGTTCATGCATAATTAACATCAGCTCAGTAATCATAAACTCACTCTAGATACAGGAGCTACAAACCAACTGGCCATATGAATGAACGCATGAATTGCGTTGTGCTACAGAGACCTGAGAGGCCAGGTTAACTGAGAGTTGGTGGTCTCAGTGGTCCCCTGGTGGTCCCTGTTTCTAAATCTGGTAATTAGCTGATGTGTCAAATCAGGTGGACTTCACCAGAACTCCAGGACTCACCAAACAGTCAGTAGAGATTCATTTTGAATGTTGAGATTCTAATCATGTGTTCAGAGTGGTTGTATTGCAGCCAGGCTTAGCTTTTATTCCTATTTATTCATTTACAATAGATGATGTTTTTGCAAAGAATTGAATTTACAATTGTGAACATTAAAACTAAAAAGAAAAAACAAATAAACTAAATCAAAACTGAATCAATATTGTTCTTGTTGAATTTCCATTTTCATCAGTATATGAAATTCCTGATATCTATAATGGAACTTTTTACTACTTGAAATTATGTTTCCCAGCGTGTGAACTCTATTTCTGAGGTCAAGAGAAATAGAAAATAAAAACTATAGTGCTAGAGTCATTATGTCATCATGGTAATTTAAAATTGTAATAAAAATACAATAAATCTTCCTTTTAAATTCATGTTACTTTTCTTTTAAAATGAATATTTCTGAGAATCTAGTTTATCTGTATTTTCTTGTTTCTTTATTTCTTTTGTATCCACTGCAAAACACTGAGCTAATCGAAACAGAGGAACATGATTAACATGTGTCCTGTCCTGTCTTGTCTTGTCTTGTCTTGTCCTGTCCTGTCCTGTCCGTGTTTGTCTGTTCTCTCTGGGTTTTTGTTTCTTGTCATTTTCATCTGCCCTGTCTTGTCTTGTCCTGTCCTGCCCTGCCCTGCCCTGCCCTGCCCTGTCCTGTCCTGTCCTGTCCTGTCCTGTCCTGCCCTGCCCTGCCCTGCCCTGCCCTGTCCTGTCCTGTCCTGCCCTGTCCTGCCCTGCCCTGCCCTGTCCTGTCCTGCCCTGCCCTGCCCTGCCCTGCCCTGCCCTGCCCTGCCCTGTCCTGTCCTGCCCTGCCCTGTCCTGTCCTGCCCTGCCCTGCCCTGCCCTGCCCTGTCCTGTCCTGTCCTGCCCTGCCCTGCCCTGTCCTGTCCTGTCCTGCCCTGCCCTGTTTTGTCTTGTCCTGCCCTTATCTTGTCTTGTCTTGTCCTGTCCTGTCCTGCCCTGTCCTGTCCTGTCCTGCCCTGCCCTGTCCTGTCCTGTCCTGCCCTGCCCTGTTTTGTCTTGTCCTGCCCTTATCTTGTCTTGTCTTGTCTTGTCCTGTCCTGTCCTGTCCTGTCCTGTCCTGTCCTGTCCTGTCCTGCCCTGCCCTGCCCTGCCCTGCCCTGCCCTGTCCTGTCCTGCCCTGCCCTGTCCTGTCCTGTCCTGTCCTGTCCTGTCCTGCCCTGCCCTGCCCTGTCCTGTCCTGTCCTGTCCTGTCCTGTCCTGTCCTGTTTTGTCTTGTCCTGCCCTGTCTTGTCTTGTCTTGTCTTGTCTTGTCTTGTCTTGTCTTGTCTTGTCTTGTCTTGTCTTGTCCTGTCCTGCCCTGTCTTGTCTTGTCTTGTATTGACTTGTCCTGTTCCCGTTGGTCTGTCCTCTCTGGGTTTCTGTTTCTTGTCACTTCCATGCGCCCTCAGTGTTCTCCTGTTCCATGTGCTTCTGTTTGTTGTGGTTTTTGGTTCCTCCTGTCTCTGCTCTCTTGTCAGGCCCCTCACCTGTCCCTAGTTTGTAGCTCCGCCCCTTCCCAGGTGTTCCTCATTAGTCCTTGTTCATTTATACTCCCTGTTGTTGCCTCAGTTCTTGCTTGGTGTTTGTCTCCATGGTGATTGTGTTTCCCTGGTGTTTGGTCTTCGTGGTGTTTCTTGTTTTCCCGAGTGCCTTTGGCTTCTTTGATTTTGTTCTAGTTGAACCTATTAGACGTCCTGCCTCCTCGTCCTGTCCCCACATGACCTCATGGTGTTCTAGCCACATTTCAAACTATTTCAGTAATAATAATTACATAATAACTGTTTTATCGCAGGTGTTTGATGAGGCTTTTATTCAGTTTGAGCTTTGTAATACACACATCTGAGTAAGAAAGACTTTGCATGTTGAAGATTATAATCTTCTGCTGAGATGCACATGCACGGAACACAACTTTCCGATTGGGAATGTGATCAGACTCAGGCAGCTTTATGGCTATTATTCCTTTACCTTATTAAATCAGATAGACATTGTATTCGGAATGGTTGAAATATCAGATTATCAGGTTGTACGTGAACGTGGCTGGTGTGTACTGTCTAATCACTGATTAGTCAGACAGTCAGATAGTTTAATAAAGATGAAGTACTAACACTCAGGCATCTATACTCATAAAGCCTTGAAAATCACAAATTCAAAAAAATCAAAAATTTTTAAAAAGCATTCAAATAAAAAATAATCAAAAAAAAAATATCTAAAAAAGCCGAACGTGTGTATACCAGCTGCATTCCTCCATGTAATTATAATAATTCCACTACTGTTCTATAATTCCATTCAGAGGAGCTAGTGTTGGAGACACATTAACCCACAGCACTGCTTCATTAAACGATGTAGAGCGACTCTCTTCGTGTAGGTTAATGGTGTGGTCTACATTGACCTTCTCCCCGGCCACTCTGTGGGCCATTATAAATGAGTGATGCGGTCAGGCGTTTCCAGAGTGACCTTCAAATGCTCTGCTCTTATAGTTCATAGCCCACGCCTGTCACATGGTGTGATGTGGAGGCTGGTTAGATGTATACCACAGTGATGTACCTTCACTACGGGACCGTAATAGAGCCCACATCAGAAACGGTCAAGGTAAAACCACCGTTCTGTTCCACTAAGCCATGTACGTGATGATTATTCTCATAGGGGGATTCATCAGAACCGTAGGTTCTCTCCCTACACATACAGCAGGTACTTACAGAACAGTGATCCTTCAGTGGAGGTGTATTAGAACGCATGCACTCATTTAACACTTTACTGACATTCCCAACATTCCTAGTAAATAACAAACACCCATAAACCCAATCACGTAACAATCCAAATCCTTAGTATCAATATTCCAACATTCCCAGTGAATAACCACCTGCAAACCCAGCAACCAAGCGCTCAAATCCTGACCACAGGCAACAAATACAAATAACGTTCTTCAATAATAAATAAATAATATACATTTATCATCCCATATCGTCCCAACAACAACCAGCACATATTCCCAGAGAGATAAAAACTCAGTATGAGCAGCTTCAACCCATCCTTTAATAAACAAGCCCAGAAATAACAGCACTTCACATCAAATAACAATCTTAATCAACAGAACCCCAACCAATAACACAACGCTGGCCCAGGAACGTTTCCTAACCAATAACACTCAAACAAGAACAGCTACGTTACCCAACACAGCCACAGTGTTCGGTTACCGTATTAGGAAGCTGCCCCTCTGGTAGGAACGCTGGGGTTCTAACAGAGCTCATCTCATTACTGTTAAACCAAAAACCAGAAATATCAGAACGACCGTGAGACACATGAACAGACGTTAGACATTAGCTATAAGATTAGCTAGACGGACTGGATTGTACAGCGTGAAATACATGCATCAAATATTCTTAATTATATATATTATAATTATTATTCCACCTGCTGCAGTTACTTTGACCCAGTTCACCACGTATGGATATTAACATGAGATGTACCGAGGGTGTTAGTGCTCCTCTGGATGAGTTCTAATAGTGAACAGCCACAGCACTGCTCAACTAAAGAGGCCTACCAAAACTGAGGTAGCCTGAATCGGAATACTGTCCATAACAACGTCACCTTTCCTAATGAATAACATTCCATCAGTTCACAAACATAGCCCAACAATATTTCCCAACAAAGAACCCAACCCGAAAAGTATTTCCCAACAAAGAACAAAATCCCAACAGTGTTTCCCAACAAAGAACCCAACCCCAACATCCCCCTCAAAACTGTAGAGAGCAGCTCGACTGTGAGTGAAAACGTACCTAACAACTCCACATTTCCTCTACAGAAAAATCCCCTTCCCAACAAACAACAACAAGCCGGGGTTTCCCAGAGATCCCTCACTGCTGGTGTCTCATTTACACATGAGATCACTCTGGATCCTTTCATGGCAGCTGGCAGCATGCCAACACTGAAGAGGAAATTTCCTCATTTATCAGCCACTGTGGTTTGCCAACCCATCCACCACACACACACACCCACACACACACACACACACACACACACACACACACACACACACACACACTCACACACACCCACACACCTACACACGCGCACACACACCCAATCACACACACTCGTACACACACTCACACACACCCACACGTGCTGTTAACTTTCTGATTTCACTAGCCGACCTGCAGCAGTGAGAGGGTTTTGGTGCTGAATGGTATTTCCTGGTGTCCCTGTTGAAACACCCCCGGTGAGTCATTAGGCTCGGAGAAAGCTGAGGACTCCAGAAGCTGCTGGATCACCTGGTCAATTCCAGCCCCTGCTGAACATGCTGCTGTTCCATCTTTGTCCACCAGGTGCTGCTGCTTTCAGTGTAATGTCCTCTGTCAGAGCTCCACAGGGGATATGGGTTTTAGGTACAGTCCCAGTAGCCATGCAGATAGCCCAGTAGAGTGCAGTGCTGTAGGGGAGAATGCAGGGCTGTGGGTGAGAGTGCAGTGCTGTGGGTGAGAATGCAGGGCTGTGGGTGAGAGTGCAGTGCTGTGGGTGAGAGTGCAGTGCTATAGGTGAGAATGCAGGGCTATAGGTGAGAATGCAGTGCTGTGGGTGAGAATGCAGTGTTGTGGGTGAGAATGCAGTGCTATAGGTGAGAATGCAGGGCTGTGGGTGAGAATGCAGGGCTGTGGGTGAGAATGCAGGGCTGTGGGTGAGAATGCAGGGCTGTGGGTGAGAATGCAGTGCTATAGGTGAGAATGCAGTGTTGTGGGTGAGAATGCAGGGCTGTGGGTGAGAATGCAGGGCTGTGGGTGAGAATGCAGGGCTGTGGGTGAGAATGCAGTGCTGTGGGTGAGAATGCAGTGCTCTGGGTGAGAATGCAGTGCTGTAGGTGAGAATGCAGTGTGGTGGGTGAGAGTGCAGTGCTGTAGGTGAGAATGCAGTGCGGTGGGTGAGAGTGCAGTGCTGTAGGTGAGAGTGCAGGGCTGTGGGTGAGAATGCAGGGCTGTGGGTGAGAATGCAGGGCTGTGGGTGAGAATGCAGTGCTGTGGGTGAGAATGCAGTGCTGTGGGTGAGAATGCAGTGCTGTGGGTGAGAATGCAGTGCTGTAGGTGAGAATGCAGTGTGGTGGGTGAGAGTGCAGTGCTGTAGGTGAGAATGCAGTGCGGTGGGTGAGAGTGCAGTGCTGTAGGTGAGAATGCAGTGTGGTGGGTGAGAGTGCAGTGCTGTAGGTGAGAATGCAGTGCTGTCTCTCTATTTTCTCTCTCTCCTGCTTTACTACTGGGTGACAATGCCAGTGGCTCTTGGGTGAGACTGCAGTCTCTGTGGGTCCCCTATTTCAGTCTTCGTGGGTGAGAATCTCTAGTTTTCTCTTTCTTTCTGTTTCTCCACGATCTTCTCTCTCCCTCCTTTTCTCTCTCTCTGTGTCTCATTCTTTCTCTCTTTCTCTCTATCACCTTTTATCTCCTTCTTACCTCTGCTCTAGGTTTCCTCCTGCCGTGCCCCTGGGTGAGAGTGCAGTCTGCTTCCTTGTTCAGGTGAGAATCCAGTGTCTCCCCTCCCTCCTTTGTGTGTCTCTCTCTCTCTGATCTCTCTCCCTCTCTCTCTCCATCTGCTGCACACAGAGGCAGGGAGAGATTGATGTAGCTGTATGTGAGCGTGATAGATAAGCTCGGTCTGTAAAGCTCGCTGCTCCAGCGTTTGCTCTGGCGCGTGCCGAGAGTTTTGCCCGTCAGCGCCAGTGTAGGAGTGTACTGCAGTGTGCGGGAGTGTGAGTGAGTTGCAGTGCTGTAGTGTGAGAATGAGCGAGTGAGCGAGTGAGTGAAGGTATGTGGCTTTGGTCGGGGTGAGAACAGCACAGGTGTGGGTTTATTAATGAGCTGCTTCACTGTTTTGGAGAGCTCTTGAATAATTTGATGAGCTCTGCTCTGATTGGCTGGTTTACAGTGAGGCACCACCATGGGCTCACAGAGGCAACATGCTGAAACAGACTCAGGCAGGAACTCGTACCCACTATGGTTCTTCAGTAGGATCTTCAAGATGATCTGTGACCACACCGCATGGCTGCAACTCACAGGCTGCTGTTGGGGTTGTGATGCTCCTCCCTTCAGTCTCTTCGAGGTCTCTCCGAGGTTTGGGAAGCGGTCTGGAGTGAAACTGGCTTCACCCTCAGTGGTGCTGCAGGTTCACGCTGGTGCCTGTACAGGCTGTAGCTGTTAAGGTGGAACGGAGGCTTCTCCTAAGCAGCTGGCCAATAGGATTCCAACCTCCGCCTCATTTACAGAAGGACTCCTAGGCTCTGGTTCCTTGGAGGTAGATAAGAGTGCCACTCCCCCTCTCATGATGGTTGCTGTTGCGCTCTTTGTTCTATGTCTTCTGTAAATTTAATCAGTCAGTCTTTCTTTTTCCTGGATTTTCTCCTGCTTTGCTGCCCTCCTGTACAGTGTTTGACTTTCATAGTATATCAGTTCTACGTATCGACCTGTCAATGGAATTCTCCATCCTACCACCCCTTTAAAGGCAACAGGACATTGGATTCTGTATTACTGTGAGCTATATGGTCTGACCAGCGGTGTGTCTTTCCCACATTAGACTGGCGTTCAGTGTGTCTTTCCCACATTAGACTGGCGTTCAGTGTGTCTTTCCCACATTAGACTGGCGTTCAGTGTGTCTTTCCCCACAGACTTTATTCTAGCGTGTCTTTCTCCTCTCATTAGGACTCTTCACTGTGTCCTCTCCCACTCCCTCCATTGTGTCCTCTCTCCCACATAGATGGCTTCAGTGTGTCTTTCCCTCCTGGCATTCTGCTGCACTTTCCCACAGAGATTGATGGAGCTGTATGGAGGTGTCTTAGATTAAGGCTTCGGTGTGTAAAGCTCGCTGGCTTCCAGCGTTTGCTTAGACTGGCGTTCAGTGTGTCTTTCGCACGACTGGCTCAGCGGTCAGCGCACATTAGACTGGCGTTCAGTGTGTCTGTGAGTGGCATTCAGCGTGTCTTTCCCACATTAGACTGGCGTTCAGTGTGTCTTTCCCACATTAGACTGAAGTTCTTAGGTGTTGTGTCTTTCGGGGTGAGCACAGGCATTCAGGTGTGGGTTTATTACATGAGCTGGCGTTCAGTGTGTCTTTCCCACAGACTGGATTCAGCGTGTCTTGAATACATTTGATGAGTTCAGTGTGTCTCTGATTTGGCTGGCATTCAGGGTGAGTTTTCCCACAGACTGGCGTCAGTGTAGTCTTTCCCACATGACTGGCGTTTCAACAGTGTCTTTCCCACAGCTGGAATTCAGCGTGTCTTTCACTACATTAGACTGGGCGTTCAGTGTGTCTTCAGAGGCTGATCAGGGTGTCTTTCCACAGACCGCAGTGGTCTTTCCCACAGACTGGCATTCAGTGTGTCTTTTCTACAGACTGGCGTTCAGTGTGTCTTTCCCACAGACTGGCGTTCAGTGTGTCTTTCCCAGAGGCTGGCATTCACCGTGTCTTTCCCAGAGGCTGGCATTCACCATGTCTTTCCCACAGACTGCCGTTCAGTGTGTCTTTCCCAGAGGCTGGTGTTCAGTGTGTCTTTTCTACAGACTGGCGTTCAGTGTGTCTTTCTCTCAGACTGGCGTTTAGTGTGTCTTTTCCACAGACTGGCGTTCAGTGTGTCTTTCCAACAGACTGGCGTTCAGCGTGTCTTTCCCACAGACTGGCGTTCAGTGTGTCTTTCCCACAGACTGGCGTTCAGTCTGTCTTTCCCACAGACTGGCGTTCAGTGTGTCTTTCCCAGAGGCTGGCATTCACCGTGTCTTTCCCACAGACTGGCATTCAGTGTGTCTTTCCCAGAGGCTGGCATTCAGGGTGTCTTTCCCACATTAGACTGGCGTTCAGTGTGTCTTTCCCACAGACTGGCATTCAGCGTGTCTTTCCCACATTAGACTGGCGTTCAGTGTGTCTTTCCCAGAGGCTGGCATTCAGGGTGTCTTTCCCACAGACTGGCGTTCAGTGTGTCTTTCCCACAGACTGGCGTTCAGTGTGTCTTTTCTACAGACTGGCGTTCAGTGTGTCTTTCCCACAGACTGGCGTTCAGTGTGTCTTTCCCACAGCCTGGCGTTCAGTGTGTCTTTCCCAGAGGCTGGCATTCAGGGTGTCTTTCCCACAGACTGGCATTCAGTGTGTCTTTCCCACAGACTGGTGTTCAGTGTGTCTTTTCTACAGACTGGCATTCAGTGTGTCTTTCCTACAGCCTGGCGTTCAGTGTGTCTTTTCTACAGACTGGCATTCAGTGTGTCTTTCCCAGAGGCTGGCGTTCAGTGTGTCTTTCCCACAGACTGGCGTTCAGTGTGTCTTTCCCACAGACTGGCGTTCAGTGTGTCTTTCCCACAGACTGGCGTTCAGTGTGTCTTTCCCACAGACTGGCGTTCAGTGTGTCTTTCCCACAGACTGGCGTTCAGTGTGTCTTTCCCAGAGGCTGTCTGTTAAAGGATCCGCTTACTGCTGTCGGTGAGCTTTAGGTTTCCTCCACTCCTCCTGCCTCCTGCGGCCTCCTCTCAGGTGTCGTTTTGGGCTCTCCTGGCAAGCTGAAATATTTAGCTAGTTCCGAGACGTTTGGTTTGTCATTCCCAGAGGCTGGCTCCAAAGATGTTTTAGACGTTCCCTCTAGAACTGCATGTGGTAAACCATCTAACATTCACCAGGAGAGAACCTGAAGTGTGTTAGTGCTAGTCCTCACTTCTTCTGTCTAGAATGAAACCCTAAAGCTCCACAGCGTGAGACGTGACCAACAGCGAAGCAGTTCAGGAAATCCAGCCAATGAGTCAGAACCGTGTAACCGTGGATTAGAGTTTTAATGCCGAGAGCCGAGGCTCTGCGAACGGTTACTCCAAACATTCAGCGTGTCCTTTACGCTACGGTACCTGGTGTTCTCCATCACCGTCCACTGGAGTGTGTAATCAGGCTCAAGGAGGATGAAGGCTGTCTGCTGAGCTGTGGAAAGATACGAGAAGGAAATGATGAGGAAATGAGGCAAGTCACTCTGCCCTGAGGAATTCCACCTAATCCCAGGTAATCCAGCCTAATCACGGCAGGTATGGCAAGCCGTGCCCTCGGGACAGGTGTGGATTAGACATCTAGCCAAGCAGAACGGCGGAGATTGAAGTAGCCCAACTAAAAGTCAATCTGGTTTATATACATATACAATATACTGCCAAAAGTATTCACTCCCCCTTCCAGAACACTGAATCCAGGTGTTCCAGTCACTTCCATGTCCACAGGTGTATAAACCGAGCTCCTACAGACGTTAGTGAGAGAATGGGTCGCTCCCAGGAGCTCAGGAACTCCAGCGTGGTACCGTGATAGGATCCACCTGTTGTATTTCCTCCCTACTAAATATTCCACAGTCCACTGTCAGTGGGATTAGAACACAGTGGGAGTGATCGGGAACGACAGCAGCTCAGCCACGAAGTGTTAGACCACGTACAATGACGCTGAGGGTCATAGGTCACAGACCTACATCACTACAGACCTCCAAACTTCATGTGTCCTTCAGATCAGCTCAGGAACAGTGTGTAGAGCTTCATGGAATGGGTTTCCATGGCGAGCAGCTGCACCCAAGCCTTACATCACCAAGCGCAGTGCAGAGCGTGGAATGCAGTGGTGTAAAGCTCCGCCCCTGGACTCTAGAGCAGTGGAGGCGTGTTCTCTGGAGTGACCAATCACGCTTCTCCATCTGGCAGTCCGGTGGACGATTCTGGTTTGGCGGTACCAGGAGACGGTACTGGTCTGACTGCACTGTGCCGAGTGTAGAGTTTGGTGAAGGGGGGATTATGGTGTGGGGGTGTTGTTCTGGAATTAGGCTCCGCCCCTTAGTTCCAGTGAGAGGAACTCTTAATGCTTCAGCAGACCAAGAGACTCTGGATCATTCCATGCTCCCAACTTTGTGGGGACAGTTTGGGGACGGCCCCTTCCTGTTCCAACATGACCGCACACCAGTATGCGATCTTACTAGTTTCTATGGCAGCAGTATTCTGGATTTAACTCTTCTTTGGTTTGAGAGATGAGAAATTAATCTGTCTGTCTGGCAGTCTTCGGGAAGCTGGGCAGATCTTCAGGTTTATCAGAAGTATCCCAGGCACAGCTGCAGTTTCCAGACCATGGAGAACCAATTATCCTCAGTGCCAGTCTGAGGCAGACTCGTGCTGCACCTCTAATAATAAAACTAAAGATGGTGAAGCAGTTAACGGCCGTACCATGATCCATATCTGAGTGTATATTTTCCATACAGGCTGTTTACTGTTATAAGACCTGAACTGATCGTTGCTGTGTTGGAGGTAAACGATGCCGAGGTCATTCTCTGTCCCTTCTTCTCCACAACTCCCTCAGAGTCAGCAGCTGAAGGCAGCAGAGTGTGAGCCTCACCGCGTCCAGACATTTTTATTATTTAACGGAAGCAGTAATAACATTCTGATCTGCTCCGGGCGAGTTCCAATTCCTGAAACACATGAAACCAAGTCAAGCCGTCATGAGAAGAATCGGTTCCCTTCAGACGTTCCCCCAGAGTTCTGTCACTGTGGTGAACAGGCTGCTGTTTGGTGCTCATTGTTTTGAATTTTGAAATATTAAAAAGCCTTTATTTAAAGTGCAATGAAAACCAATACAGAATCATATTATGGGATGTTTTTCTTTGTGTGTGTGCCACAGTAATAATAGATAACAGCTCTTGGAGCTCAGGCTGGAGTGAGAGCCTTCTGAGATCATTCCCACATATAGAACCTCTAGAGATCCGTCCCTCCGAGGTCCACCCTTGTGGACTCTCCTCCTCAGCTCATCTCCTGGTCTCTTATGGGGTTGGACTGGGAGGACCGTGGCAGAGCCTGGACTCGAACTTGGTTCTGTGGTCTGTGTTGATTTTGAGGTTGTGCTTTGGATGCCTGCGCTGCTTGAGGCTCGACCCAGTTTAAGCTCCTTGGTTGGTACATCCTCTGGTACTGGATGGAGTCAGTGATTCCATATGTGTGAGTCAGCTGTGGATAGCATCACAGAGCCACCACCATATGCCACAGTAGGGATGAAATACTTCTCCCCATCTCTGTCTACACCGTATCCACCTTCGCTGCCATGAAGCTCTGCTTTGTCCTCCTCTAACTGTACAGTGTCCCACTGAACGATGCTGGTGTCCCTGTAGTCTGGGAGATGTTCTAACCCCGGGACCTTGCTAATGTCTGCAGTGGTCCAGCTCTGATCCCTGGAGACTATCCTCCTCTAAAAAGTCAGTTTTGCTCAGGTTTAAGTTTAAGGGTGCCAATACTTGTGGAGAACATGATAGATCTTCACCCAACATGTAGAGAAGTGATATATCGTTCAGTTTTACTCATATTTAGTCATTTGTAGACAAGTTTGGTTTCCAGTTGCCTCAAACAGAGGCACAGCACCCAACAATCTCCGAACCCTAACACTGAGCCAAGGCTGAGCCAGAGCGATGTTGGGGCCGAGCACTACAACACTACCTTGTCCAAATAAGGCACAGATGTCCAAGTACCGGGCCGCTGTACTGTTGGAACGAGGAATCTCTAAACTCTGGACTAAGCAGTTTCTTCGACTCAGAGTCTGACTCTGCTGGCCTCAGTAATTTCTCGACTATGGTCAAACAGTGTGAATGACGGTGACTCTCCTGAAGTTTCTGAGTGCAAGTGAGTGACTCCTACGTGCTGTCCCAGTCCTCGGCCCTGTGGGAAGGAGGGCCTGACCGCTAACAGACCGCTAACAGATGTGACACAGCCAGACTCGTCCCTCAGTGTGCGTAAATCATGCTGTCTGATCAGCCGCCTGACTCATGATGGGGTTATTACTGGACAGCTCCACACCACTGGCCAAGGAGACGCTTCAGACGGAGGGCTGCTCGTGTGTCTGTGTGTGGCTGGTGTTTGTGTTGACTATCCTCAGGTTTCCTACCAGAGCTGCTCTAAGCTGCATATATAGAAATCTATATATCCATATATATCACACTGTAGTCTAAGGGATCATGCTGTAGTCTAAGGGATCATGCTGTAGTCTAAGGGATCATGCTGTAGTCTAAGCGATCGAGCTGTAGTCTAAGGGATCGAGCTGTAGTCTAAGGGATCACGCTGTAGTGTAAGGGATCATGCTGTAGTCTAAGGGATCACGCTGTAGTCTAAGGGATCATGCTGTAGTCTAAGGGATCACGTTGTAGTCTAGGGGATCACGCTGAAGTCTAAGGGATCATGCTGTAGTCTAAGGGATCACGTTGTAGTCTAGGGGATCACGCTGAAGTCTAAGGGATCATGCTGTAGTCTAAGGGATCACATTGAAGTCTAAGGGATCACGCTGTAGTCAAAGGGATCACGCTGTAGTCTAGGGGATCACGCTGTAGTCTAAGGGATCATGCTGTAGTCTAAGGGATCGAGCTGTAGTCTAAGGGATCGAGCTGTAGTCTAAGGGATCACGCTGTAGTCTAGGGGATCACGCTGTAGTCTAAGGGATCATGCCGTAGTCTAAGGGATCACGCCGTAGTCTAAGGGATCACGCTGTAGTCTAAGGGATCATGCTGTAGTCTAAGGGATCGAGCTGTAGTCTAAGGGATCGAGCTGTAGTCTAAGGGATCACGCTGTAGTCAAAGGGATCACGCTGTAGTCTAGGGGATCACGCTGAAGTCTAAGGGATCACGCTCTAGTCTAAGGGATCACGTTGAAGTCTAAGGGATCACGCTGTAGTCTAAGGGATCACGCTGTAGTCTAAGGGATCACGCTGTAGTCTAAGGGATCGAGCTGTAGTCTAAGGGATCACGCTGTAGTCTAAGGGATCACGCTGTAGTCTAAGGGATCACGCTGTAGTCTAAGGGATCGAGCTGTAGTCTAGGGGATCACGCTGTAGTCTAAGGGATCGAGCTGTAGTCTAGGGGATCGAGCTGTAGTCTAAGGGATCACGCTGTAGTCTAAGGGATCATGCTGTAGTCTAGGGGATCGAGCTGTAGTCTAAGGGATCACGCTGTAGTCTAGGGGATCGAGCTGTAGTCTAAGGGATCACGCTGTAGTCTAAGGGATCATGCTGTAGTCTAAGGGATCGAGCTGTAGTCCAGGGGATCGAGCTGTAGTCTAAGGGATCACGCTGTAGTCTAAGGGATCACGCTGTAGTCTAAGGGATCACGCTGTAGTCTAAGGGATCACGCTGTAGTGTAAGGGATCACGCTGTAGTGTAAGGGATCACGCTGTAGTGTAAGGGATCACGCTGTAGTCTAAGGGATCACGCTGTAGTGTAAGGGATCACGCTGTAGTCTAAGGGATCACGCTGTAGTCTAAGGGATCACGCTGTAGTCTAAGGGATCACGCTGTAGTCTAAGGGATCACGCTGTAGTCTAAGGGATCACGCTGTAGTCTAAGGGATCACGCTGTAGTCTAGGGGATCACGCTGTAGTCTAAGGGATCACGCTGTAGTCTAAGGGATCACGCTGTAGTCTAAGGGATCACGCTGTAGTCTAAGGGATCACGCTGTAGTCTAAGGGATCACGCTGTAGTCTAAGGGATCACGCTGTAGTCTAAGGGATCACGCTGTAGTCTAAGGGATCACGCTGTAGTCTAAGGGATCACGCTGTAGTCTAAGGGATCGAGCTGTAGTCTAAGAGATCACGCTGTAGTCTAAGGGATCACGCTGTAGTCTAAGGGATCATGCTGTAGTCTAAGGGATCGAGCTGTAGTCTAAGGGATCACGCTGTAGTCTAAGGAATCACGCTGTAGTCTAAGGGATCGAGCTGTAGTCTAAGGGATCATGCTGTAGTCTAAGGGATCGAGCTGTAGTCTAAGGGATCGAGCTGTAGTCTAAGGGATCACGCTGTAGTCTAAGGGATCACGCTGTAGTCTAAGGGATCATGCTGTAGTCTAAGGGATCGAGCTGTAGTCTAAGGGATCACGCTGTAGTCTAAGGAATCACGCTGTAGTCTAAGGGATCATGCTGTAGTCTAAGGGATCGAGCTGTAGTCTAAGGGATCACGCTGTAGTCTAAGGGATCCCGTGAAGTGGACACTAAGGAAGTCCAGATAGAGCTTTCTAGGAACGTGTCCGGTGTGTGTGTGGCGTGCGATGGAGTCCGGCCTGTGTTGACCCTATGAGGGTGCTGAAAGCCCTGGAGCATCATTATGAGTATGTCGGTGACTGAGTGTCTGGACCCTGCCCGCTATACGACTCAGTAGACGTGATGTGTCAGACGTGATGATATTACTGCTGAGACGGTGTGTCGTGTAACTCAGAGAGACCGGGAGTGTTTTAGAAGGTCCAGCTGAAGGTCGGATGTGTGGTCGGAGATGTTGAATGGAGCTTTGGAATGGGGCACCTGGATGTTTTAGATACTACCTTGGACCGGTAGGGAACGTCGAGGACCTTCTGGTTAACCCTTTCTAATACTACATTTCAGTATCATCATGGATGTTGCATTTAATCTCCTTTCTATCTCTCTCTTCCTCTCTCTCTCTTATACTCTCTCTCTCTCTCTATCTTTCTCTCTCTCTCTCCCTCTCTCTCCCTTATACTCTCTCTCTCCCTCTCTCTCTCTCTCTCTCTCTCTCTCTCTCTCTCTCTATCTTTCTCTCTCTCTCTCCCTCTCTCTCCCTTATACTCTCTCTCTCTCTCTATCTTTCTCTCTCTCTCCCTCTCTCTCTCTCTTATACTCTCTCTCTCTCTCTATCTTTCTCTCTCTCTCCCTCTCTCTCCCTTATATTCTCTCTCTCTCCCTCTCTCTCTCTCTCTCTCTCTCTCTCTCTCTCTCTTATACTCTCTCTCTCTTTCTCTCTCTCTCTGTCTCTCTCTGTCTCTCTCTCTCTCTCTCTCTCTTTTATTCTCTTTTCCGTCTCTCTCCCTCTCTCTCTCTCTCTTATACTCTCCCCCCCTTCTCTCTCTCTCTCTCTCTCTCTCTCTCTCTCTCTCTCTCTCTCTCTTATATTCTCTCTCTCTTATATTCTCTCTCCTCTCTCTCTCTCTCTCTCTCTCTCTCTCTCTCTTATATTCTCTCTCCCCTCTCTCTCTCTCTATCTATCTCTCTCTCTCTCTGTTTTATAGAGATAATAATCCAGTGCCAGTAAACACACAGTCCACCACAGGGTTGTTTAGCTTGTGATTTTAATTTTGTAGCAAGTTTATACAAAGACCGTTTATTAAGGTAGTATCTATAAAGAGAGGCCTAAAAAGCCGTAGAGCAGGCGGAGCTGAGAAACGGTGATTAGCTTCGTAAAAACCATTAGCATAAACATCACTTCGGTAACACCAGGAGTTCGCCCAGGTGCCCACTGGGTCAGCTACTAGGTCTGTTCTCGGCTTGGTGCTGGGGTGTAGGACTGACGGGGGATGACATCAGGCATTGGCAGGCCTGTGGAGTCATGCCTGGGTGGGCGAGGGGTTTACAGGGAGTCATATGAAAACATCTACATTGCTCAAAATTCATACAAGTAAGTTTTTATCAGACGCTTAGAGAAAGAAACCCTACACAGACAGCCCGGGACCTGAACCTCCGCCGGGCCTGATCGGTATTTACACGGGTTTGATATCATGAGATCGTGTAGGCTAGTCGTACATCACGCTAATGGTGCTCACGCCGCACAGGCCACACCTGTTTATCACCTGTACAGTACAGACGACCCAGCCTGAGGTAAATATAGAACCGCTGCATGTTTCTGGAACATCAACTCTGATTTACACTACGTCTGTCCTACTGCAGCGCAGAAAGCCTACGGTACGAGAGAGAGAGAGAGGGGAGGGAGAGGGAGAAAGACAGACAGAAAGAGAGAGAGAGATGTGGGGGGAAAGAGAGGGAGAGAGAGAGAGAGAGAGGGGAGGGAGAGGGAGAAAAGAGGAGACAGAAATAGAGAGCGAGAGGGGGACGTTTTTTTTTTTTCTTGAAAGAGAGGGGGAGAGAGAGAGAGGAGCAGCTCGCAAGGGGGGAGAGAGATATACAGAGATAGATGAGAGGATGAAGGAAGAGAGAGATAGAGAAGAGGAAGATGAGAGAGAGAGAGAGACGCAGAGGAGGGAGAGGACGAGAGAGGAGAGAGAGGCAGGAGGGGGAGAAGAGAGAGAGAGCGGAGGAGGGAGGGAGAAAGAGACGAACAGAAAGAGAAGGCCGAAAGGGAGAAGAGCAAGAGAGGGGGACGAGACGAGAGAGAGATGACGAGAAGGGAACGAGACGAGAGAGAGAGAGGAGAGAGGAGATGAGAACGCGGTACGAAAGATGAGAGACGAGATGAGAGCGAGAGTGGCGAGGTAGCGGCGAGAGAGAGAGAGCGGGCGAGAAGCAGCGGGAGAAAGAGAGAGGGGAGGGAGCGGGAGAGAGAGAGAGGGGAGGGAGGGGGAGAAAGAGACAGAAAGAGAGAGAGAGATGTGGGGGTAGAGGGAGAAAGAGAGGGAGAGAGAGAGAGAGGAAGGGAGGGGGGAGAGACAGAGAGAGAGAGAGAGAGACAGAGAGAGAGAGAGGGAGAGAGGGAGAGGGAGAGAGAGAGAGAGAGGGAGAGAGAGAGAGGGAGAGGGAGAGAGAGAGAGAGAGGGAGAGAGAGAGTAAGAAGGCCTACAGCTGTGAGGGTAAGATGGGATTGAGGGTGGAGTTGCCGTGTGATCCTGCAGGGCCGGCGGTTTGGGTGGAGTGACCGCTCGTCCTCGTTCTCTTACTAGTCTTAAATTTGCACGTTCAGTCCTTCAGTGAAGCTACACACCCGACGTAGCTACCAACTCATAGAAGCACATCTCCAACCAAACAGCGCTGTGAACGCCTACATCACCACAAAGCTCCAGCCCGAGTCCAGAGAAGCCCACCCTGCTGCCTCCAGTGGACGGAGTGAATTAGATACATCACTAGAACAGGACCCCTCATTAGGAGCCCTGTATGAGGGGTCTTGGTACATGGGCGTTAACCCTTTGAAGAGGGGAGGGAGTGGAAATCCCGGTGGCTGGGGGGGGGGTCGTTTTGTTTAGTGTAAGTGTGTGTGTTCCTCGTGGGTGGGTGTTTGGGGGGGGGTTGGGTTTTGTGGGGGGGGTCGTTTTATGTCACATATGGTGTGCATAGGGTAGATTCAGGGGTATAGCTTTAATATTATAATGTTTTTTTAGTTGTTCTTTTTCGAATGCAGCGTTTCTAGTTTACACCCAATGCCAATAACGCTACTAACAGGCCAAGCAAGCTGCCCCAATTCTAAATAATCACACTTCTGGATTGCGCACCGACAAATACGCACAACCACGGCAGCGTCCTCAGATCCCATCCATTCAAGAACAGATGAAATAGATTACAATTGAGTCCCTCGGGCGGAGTGCTTAGCGTTTTTCTTTTTTTTAAAAAAACGCAAGGACCCCCCCCGTAACGATGGTGTTCATAGGCCGGTGCGGTTCCCTAGGGTAAATTTAGCCTTAGGCCTGTTCGCAAGTAGCGAGGACTGAGGAACCTACACTCCTAACTAGATATGCTGGATTAGCACTTAGTAACCGGAACTTCCTGAACCATCACATCAGCCGCGTCCTCCGACGACCTCGCGGCATGAGACACATGCGTGAATTCGAGATCTAAAAAGTGCATCGAGTGTTTTTGAAGTGTCCTGAACCGTAATCCCTCGGCTGTACAGTACCGAAGTCGGACGGAGTCAGCGTGGAATGCATTAATGTGAATCCTCGTTGGTCGAATGAATGAGAAGGGTGTCCTGTTGGAATATAAACAAAGTCTCTTAGAGTGCGGTTCTCTTCAAACCCACCCTCAGACTATCAACGATCATGGAAGAGTGGGGATATAAGGCAACGCACTAGGGCATCGCACACGTGCAGGTGGCTGTGCGAGTAAACTTCGGCATATGCTTCTTTAGATCTTGAAAAACACGCAAGCTCCCATGGGCGCTCCTAGTCGTTTGGACCTACGGCGTCTCCACCACATGACCTACTGTGGAGAAGCATCAAGCTTCCAGGTACTGAATTCCTTTGTCAAAGGGAGCTCATTAAGGGACTCAGCTGCTTAGGAACACGCGCACTTGTCCTACTGCGTTCTGTTTACTGTTACCTATCGGCAACACATTCCGTCCCCGTTTCTAACACAAACCACTTTCTGGTATGGACTTGGATTACCATCCCTCACTAATCCTGCAGACGTTCAGAAAACGGAAGTTTGGTTTAAATGGGTCCCCTGTAAGAGTCATGGCCTGGGTTCATTGGAGAGAGGGGGGAAACTCCTTGTGTACCGCTAACCGTCTCCATTACCCCCCCCGACCCCCCCCCCCAGAATCGCAACCACTGGAGCATTGCTCGCGTATAGCGGACTAATTTGGACCCGAGGTAGATCTAAAATGTGCCCTTCTAGGAGCATAGCCAGCGTGTGAAGACTTAAGTGTTGCAGTGTTGAGAGACAGGCGGCCAGAGGCTCATGAGTTCCAGAAGTTTGTCTCTAAAACATGTCCTGGAGGTTACAAGGGGCGGGGGGGTAAGTGGTAAGGGGGGGGTTAGGTAAAGGGGATGGGCCATGGGTGGAAAATGGGTGCGGGGAAAGGGGGTTCGGTATGGTGGTACAGGGGCAGCGGAGTGGGTAAAGGGGGGGTATGGTGGTCTATATAGGGTATTCGTCATTCAGTTATAGCCAATCTGATTCGTGGGGAGAGGGAAAGAAAGTTGGTCAGCCTACAGGTGAGCGTTATAATCTATGATCTGCATTTACTTGAAGTACATGAGGATTACATTGGTAGTCAGGGCGCACATGGACCACGTAGTAAGAACCAAGGCCTGTCAGTACAGAAAGCCATGCGTTGCCTCCAGGCCCACATGGAGTCATTGGCTCTTCCCTAACTGAAGGCCCTGTTCCTGACCAGTCCAGGATCCCCGAAAGGACACCTCTGTGCAAGGAGGCATTCCGGAGCCATGCTTCAGCACGTTCGAGCACCTTCAAGCTGCATGCGGGGTAGTTAAAACGTGATCTCCTCGGGTTAAGTGCCCTTACTATAAAACGGAAGTATTCAACACACGCGCATTATCTAGACAAAAGGTACCCAGCGTTCAACAGCGTTATGTGATGTTACTCAGACAATACAAACCACGAACAAACCACTGTGGGGAAACACCACGGTGCCTCGTTTGCTAACTAACGCGTTGTACAGGACCGCTTTCTGGCCGTATAATTTTCGGCTCGCTAGCTAGCGTTTCATCCAGGCATTTGGTCACAATGCATTATTAAAAGTGATTATATGAAACATTATTTACTATATATATTCATATTATATAGCTTCAAACATGGCAAGACATCTTTAAAGAATGAAGGAGGCATGTCAAAGGTGCGCTGAAACTTTGGAAGCACGTCAGCTCAGGTTTGTCAGATGCTACAAGTTCGACATGGCCTTCGTTTTTGTTTTTTTGTCGTTTTTTTTGTTTGTTTATTGTTTGTTTTTTTACGAACACTGTACGAAAAAGAAGATGAGTGAAATAGTACACAATGTATTGCTAGAAGTGGAACGCAGGCGTGTCCACTAGACCAGGGTCTGATCCGGGCGCCTACGTTTTTAGGAAGATTGGAAAACAACAGTCATCGAGCTCAGTTCTGGCTCTAACGGAATCAGAAGAGATCGACCCAGGACCAAATCTCTGGTGCTCTGAAAAGCTCCACGAGCGAACAGTCGATATTTACACCGGCAGGATCAGCAGCACCATTCTGCTCCATCTCCTCTGATTTCATTAGTGTGGTCCTCTATTAAATAACTTAATTAATAAACAGCTGCCGGCTTAGTTAAGTTATTTAACGTCCAGAGTGATACTCCCAACATCGGGTAACCCTGCTGCAGAGTCACCTGTCGCTCAGGCCTCCAAGGTTGTTCTCTCGGATCTCAGATACCCTTCCCATCCCAGCGTGCCCTACCGTCAGGAGGCAGCAGATGGATGATGTAATTAGGAAAGTCAAAGTTTTGAACTGTTGAAGAACAGTGCTAACAGATCTCGCCGCCGATCACATGGCTTGTGTCTGGGCTGGGTCGAATCCGACCGGCTCATCTTGGAGCTTCTGTCTGACGAAACACACCGTGGCCTTGTTTGTCCTTGCTGAGCTACAGGCTCACCCGGGGCCAGAGCGACACCCCAGAGGCATCGCAATGCAGATGAAACCACATATCACAGCAGGTCCAGATAATTAGATCACATGGCTGGACTCAGCACAGCCCCATGAGACTGCGTTAATGCAACTTTGTGTCAATCAGGTTGCTTAAAAATGAACTTGTCGCTCAGGGAAAACTCAGGAACTGCACTTTTTCCTGCAGGTCTGATTCGGCAGTTTGTCCCACAGTGGAAATGAACTCTGGCTCAAAATAGAGCCGGGGGAGAGAACGAGAGAGAGACAGGGAGAGACAGAGTTTGGGTTTTATTGGAGAGTTGGCTGAAGTGCATTCATTCAGGGAGTGCGATCCTGTAAATCGATGGTGCTTCGTTTTTCCGGTTTCCGTATTTCTGCCCTGCCTCGCCTCCTATCTCCAATGCGGCTGCATCATTCGGAGGCAGTCCGGATCAATAAATCCTTCCAGCAATGTTCTTACTTCCTTTATTATCCTGTAACAGTCAGTCTCATCCGTGCCTGGGCTCTCAGGTACTCTAGAAATCTGCCTGAGCCGAAAGGTCAAACGTCTTATTGCTGTAATCAAAAACTAAATTCTTAAAGATTGCATGGATCATGTCACCGTTTCCAACCCAGAGAAGAAATCCTGAACCTTTGGGCAGAAACCGATGTGGCATAGGCTGAAGAAACCGATGTGGCGTAGGTTGGAGAAACTGATGTGGCGTAGGTTGAAGAAACCGATGTGGCGTAGGTTGGAGAAACCGATGTGGCGTAGGTTGGAGAAACCGATGTGGCGTAGGTTGGAGAAACCGATGTGGCGTAGGTTGGAGAAACCGATGTGGCGTAGGTTGGAGAAACCGATGTGGCGTAGGTTGGAGAAACCGATGTGGCGTAGGTTGGAGAAGCCGATGTGGCGTAGCTTGGAGAAACCGATGGGGCGTAGGTTGGAGAAACCGATGTGGCGTAGGTTGGAGAAACCGATGGGGCGTAGGTTGGAGAAACCGATGTGGCGTAGGTTGGAGAAACCGATGTGGCGTAGGTTGGAGAAACCGATGTGGCGTAGCTTGGAGAAACCGATGGGGCGTAGGTTGGAGAAACCGATGGGGCGTAGGTTGCGCTTTTTGCCGTCATGCACTTTTTGTTTTCATGCTTGTCCAGCTCCAGAAACAGATGTAGAGGCTGCATGTGTGAGTCGGGCTCTGGAGGGGATGCGGGAACTGAGGATCTTCGGGTCTGCCGGGTTGAAGATGGGCAATCATTAATTACAGTGCCCCCTACAGTGCCGTGCCAGCAAGTGAGCCAGGCGTGTGGCTGGGAACAGCTTGGAAGGGCTGAGATCCAGGAGCAGCCATCAGTCATCCACCCCTGCCTGGGAGATGCTAGCATCCCATCCACCCCACCCTCACAGATGCTAGCATAGCATTAGCATCAATCCACACAGCATGGTGTTGCTTCCACTCTGAACCTGGAAAACAGGGAATGGTGTAGTGCAACTATAGCTCAAGAAGACCTCTGGACTGGGTGGATCCGAGGTGTGTCTGGATTTCAGGAGAGTTCTAACATGCTGGAAATGATTTCACTTTGTTTCCCTCCTGTATTAAATGTAAGTCCCACATGGGAATTCCCCATATTTGGCCGCCAGGTGAGTCCATCATGTGTGCTGTTAAATGAACTACCACAACAGTGGTAATCTAGATCCTTATAAGGTCTATGAGGAAGTACCGATACCATCCAGGGCGCGTTCACAAAACCAAGTGGTGTGGATGGGTTGTGCACTGGCTCTATGAGGATCATTACCGTGCTCATTCCTGGAACATGCCAGAAATATCTCCGTATGTCCCAGCAGAACTGACACGCTGCCTCCCCTGGACTCCTTAACCCAGGCATTAGCTCCTCGGTTGCTATGGTAGCCTGATATCCTCAGGCAGCCGTTGTCCCCTGTGCCGCTCCTGTGCGTCTGAGCTCGGTGACCTTGCCTCTACCTGTGCACTTTGCCTTTTTTGCAGGGGGTGGAAAAGAAACACAAATAGCAGCAAGGTTGGCACGGCTGCATCCTGGAGCGGCGTCAGGGATCCCTGTGTCCCCTTCGACCTCAGAGTCTTTAGGACTCCATTTCACCAAAGACCTCAAGAGGTTTGTTCTGGTCTCGCTTCAGGTTTGGTGCATCTGTGGAGGACGAGGGTGGGCGTTGCTGAGACTGGGTATCAGGGTCTTCATTAGGCCCAACAACTATCAACGTTGTGCAGATCCCATTATAACCCAGCCCTAAGTTTCCGTAAGGGTGGATGATAATTGGTTGATTGATTGCCAGGTACCCAGCCTTAGCAACACCCACCCTAGTCGTTTGCTCAATTAAGTCTCAGCCCTGAAGCCAGCCCAACGAATATCCAGCCTTGCCAACAAACCAGGTACCACCCAGCCTATGCCCCACCCAATTAACACCTAGACCTAACATCACCCAGCAAACCCCTTAACCCTAATAAAACCCAACCCCAGCCCAAACTATCGCTCAACCCTGTATCTAACTTCCACTGACCCTTCGTTCTGGCCTTCTATCTCTTCATTCCTCCGTTCCCACCTCCCTTCATGCTCTAGATCTGTCTGAGTGAAGTCTCCCAGTGTGTCGGCTGGAGGTTGATGGAACCTGACAGTCCAGTTGTTTGGTCCAGGTGGGAGGGAGGAGTAGTAGGATGCAGTGCTACTGAGAATGCCCTGCTCTGGCCGCACACGTCACCACACTATCAGACAGCTTAGCACAGGTCAACGAACCACAAAGAACAGACAGCCAAGTTGGAGTAAATAGACGGCCAGGAAGTCCCAATGACCTGAGCGAGGCTCACCGCTGACCAAAACACTCCTCGGGTTCGCCGAAGTTCTCAAAGAATCAATCAAAAGACATCAGAAAAGAAAATGATTAGATTTCCAACATTCACATCTTAGTAAATCCCAATCCCATGCGCCTCTAGCCTTTCTTCCTCTCCTCGTTTTTCTCTCGTGCTCTCCGTCATCACTGTGGTGCTGTTTCACACAGTCACTTCAGTCTTGCTGTTTGTGGGCAGCCCCTTGTGTTTTGGGAGGAGGTGAGGGGATTGTCCGTACGGCAGCGGCTGAGAGAACAACTCTGGCAGTGTCTCTATACTGAACTGCCGCTTGTTGGAGTAGGCCTGGCGCCGACTGTTGGGGTGGGACAGCGGTGGTTGTGGCTGGCCCATTAGAGGCACCTGATGCTGGGCAGGGCTCCTACTGGGGTCCCATGCTTTGAAGGCCGAGCTGGATGTAAGCGGATGGGTGTTGGTTTTGGAGATCTTCGGCTTGGGGAACTGGGCGGGGGTGATGGTGATAGCGAGAGGGGCATGGATGTCCGGAGGAGGTAGGAATGACTTGTCTTTGGGGTGGAAAGCGATGGGCTGGAAGGTGGCTGGAGAAGACTGGCGGTGAGTGTAGTCCACCATAGGGTAGCTCTTGTAGTAGTCTCTGGGAGTCGTATCTGCAGAGGGAAGAGAAAAGAGAGGGAGGTGAAGAGAACAGCGTGAAGCCTTCAGTAGCGTCTATGTAAGCCTCAGTCTGGGCATTCAGAAGTTGGACTTTAACCATAAAGGTTACCAGGAACAATAAACGAGGAACCCGTTCGCACGTCTCACAGTGCCCAACCTCCCCACCAGGTCTCGCTCCTGACGCTCGTTTCTGGGTGCAGCTATGTGTGGAACTCTGAGTCTCTGATAGTCAGTACGGCCTACATGCAAAATAGAACCGCCGGCTCATACTGGTCTACGTTCCCCCAGCTGTTGTTCCTGAACAGTAAGAGCATGTGAGGTCCACACCTGGACTGTTGCTCTGTTCTCCTGCGGAGCTGTTACACTGACTCGCGCTGTAGTCCCGGTGTACTGTGTGGCAGAAGGGTGGGATTAAAATGGGAACGTCTCGGTAGAAGTACAATTCAATTACACACGGATGAGAACCGCTGGTTCTGACGCAAGCGTAAATGCTCCAGGGTTCTCTTCAACACGCACACACACGCACACACACACTCACACACACGCACTTACACACGTACACACTCATGCTGAGTTTTGCCCTCCAGTTAACATGGTAATGAATCTGAAATCTAAAATGCTAAAACATTTCTCCTGCAGCTTTCTGGAGAGGAACAGCAGCTTCCCGCTACTCCACAAGTTTCATACCACACGTTAGGTCAGTGTTCAGCTGCTGGTAAATCCCCCGGGGTTATTATTTACCTCTTATGGGTGACCAGGACAATATACGCTTACACACCGCTGGAGTAAACCGGACAGCTGGACCGGCTATTGGAGATACACACCAACAGGATTACTGTCAGACGCACATACATCCAACCCACCAACCCAGCTGGAACACCACACCACTCAGCAAGGCCATGTGTCGGTTCTGGTCAGCAGTGAGGGAGCTAAAAGGCTAATCCCCACCAGAACCTGCACAATGTGGGTTTTGGATGTTGTGTTGGTCAACCAGTATGACCATGCTGGGTGACCAGCTAAACCACTCCCAGTCCAGTATAACTAGAAGCTGTTAGATTATATAGATTATACAGGTGATATAGATTATATACATTATATTGGTTATATAGGTTATATAGATTATATATATTATATAGATTATATAGTTTATATAGATTATATACATTATATTGGTTATATAGGTTATATAGATTATATATATTATATAGCTTATATAGGTTATATAGATTATATAGATTATACAGGTGATATAGATTATATAGGTTATATAGGTTATATAGATTATATAGGTTATATAGGTTATATAGAATATATAGTTGATAAAGATTATATAGGTTATATAGATGATTATATAGGTTATATAGGTTATATAGATGATTATATAGGTTATATAGGTTATATAGATTATATAGGTTATATAGATGATTATATAGGTTATATAGATTATATAGGTTATATAGGTTATATAGATTATATAGGTTATATAGATGATTATATAGGTTATATAGGTGATATAGATTATATAGATTATATAGGTTATATGGATTATATAGATTATATAGGTGATATAGATTATATAGATTATATAGATTATTTAGATTATATAGGTTATATAGATTATATAAATTATATAGATTATATAGGTTATATAGATTATATAGTTTATATAGATTATATAGGTGATATAGATTATATAGGTTATATAGATTATATAGTTGATAAAGATTATATAGATTATATAGGTTATATAGATGATTATATAGGTTATATAGTTTATACAGGTTATATAGGTTATATAGATTATATAGGTGATATAGATTATATAGATTATATAGGTTATATGGATTATATAGATTATATAGGTGATATAGATTATACAGGTGATATAGATTATTTAGATTATATAGGTGATATAGATTATATAGATTATATAGATGATATAGATTATATAGGTGATATAGATTATATAGATTATATAGGTTATATGGATTATATAGATTATATAGGTGATATAGATTATACAGGTGATATAGATTATTTAGATTATATAGGTGATATAGATTATATAGATTATATAGATGATATAGATTATATAGGTGATATAGATTATAAAATGTGCTGGTCTGAGCTGTTTTTTCAGCAGGGACGTTCTGCTGTAGTCAGTAAATAATTTATAATCCACCCGTTCCGTTCCATCTGCGTGTCGAGACATTAGCATTCAGCACAGTCAGTGAGTTGTGCATAGAACATCTGATTGCTAGCCTGCAGTTAAACAGTAGCATACAGCATTAGCATTAGCAGTGGCGGGAAAGGTGTGATGGATATAAACACCAGCCTGTGAAAGCTCACCGTGTTAGCCTCTCAACATTATCAGCCTGTAGTGCTCAGGTCAGTAAGGCTAGTTAATAGGCTAATGCGTTTAACAGCAGTGATAAAGGGGCTGCATGTTAGCGTAGGTTAGCGTTAGCAGCGGCCAGGGTGGAGTGGGTTAAGAATAGAGTGTGTTAGCCTGTCAGTTCAGATTAGCCCATCTCCGGTGAGTGCTGCTTGGTGAGGTCACTGCCGCTAGCATCAGTGCCCTCAGACACTAACAACCTTGCTCGCCTCGTTGTGTTTTTTTGAGGGGGGCTTTTTTCATCCAGGCAGAAAAAAATAATCTCTCTTGTTTACAACTCTGTCCCCCGATCCACAGGTCTTCTTCACCTCTGGTCTGGTATTGATTGAATCAGGCCTACCACAGAGAGACAGATGAGCTATGAACGAGGCCGGTCTGTGTGGGTTCTCACGTATATGAGAGTAGGTGCTAGTGAAGCATGGCATCTGTTCTGTCCCCATAGCTTTAGACCATATGGAATGAGTCTGGTGGCGGAGAAGTGCAAAACAAATGACCATTTTTAGCATTTTCGGAATGCTAAAATTTAGTAAAATTACAAAAATAAAAACGAATTTACAAACAAAAAAAAGAAATATTCAAAAAATGCACAAAAGCAAAAACAATTTTACACAAAAAAAAAATAATTCCAAGACATGAATTACAAACTGGGAATTATGACGGAAAGGGTGGGCCTACCTCACAGAGAGTGCTGGTTGCGGACCCTTGTTGGTGGTGGAGTTTGGGATGGCGATGACGCTAAGAATGAGTTTGTAAAATTGTTTCACCACCGATTTTTTTTCTTGAATGTTTTTTTTGTTTTTTTTGTTTTAAATTTTGTTTTTATTTTGGTAATTTTGTTTCCTGAACTGCTTGTTTGTCCTGTACTTCCTGTCCACATTCCATAAGCGGAACTGTAGTAACTGGACGAATGCAGCCATAGTGAGTTTCAGGCCAGTGATGAGTGAACGGGCCGTAACAGCTTAGGGTAAACCTCCAGCTAGCCCCATCCTATAGACGCCCCGCCTCCCTTTCTAACTGTTCAGTTGTGCTAATCTGTTGACAGTAGACTCACATGGTCTTTCTAATTTGCCCGAGTGGATGCTAATTAAGGAGCTAATTTGCAAATAGATGCTAATTAGCACTTAGCCTGTGTGCTTTGCTGGCTTCCAGTAAATGGCTGGATGTGAACTGGAACCACGTTCATTCAGGAGCTGTAAACTGGCTGGCACGGGCATCCGTGGATTAGACTGGGGAGCCAGTGCCAATGCCGTGAGCGTCTTTACGAAGGGGCTTCGCTGAAATGCAACGAGTGCAAGCTTCTGGAGTCGTACTTTCGGGGAGTGTGTTTAAAGCGGGAGCCTATTGTTCAGGGAGCTTGAGAAAGTGCTATTGATTATATGTGAGTGTGACGGGATCAGACACAACGCCAACTCACAGATCAGACTGCTGCCAGACAAACACACTACAAAAGCCAAGTCTGGATTGGACCGCTTCGCAGACTGGGTTTCAGAACCTGCATGCTTCGTCATCGGTGTCACTGTTTGTTGGAAAACCTGATGTACCTGCATTAGACATCCAGCTGATCGTTATTAAACTGCTGATGGATTAGGATTAGACATCAAAACTAAACAGCTGGCATCAACACAAATCTCTGCAGATCAGATCCATGGTGAGTCATGTCCTAGCCCTCATTGTTAATCTGGAGACCTGTTTGTGCTGTACATGATCTCGACAGCACGACCCAAAATCTAAACCATGTCGAGCAGGGATGGTCAGACAGAGCCAGTGGTGACCACCTGTGCTTTGATTAGATGTGCTGTGTTATGGCGTAGGACTGGTGAAGTGCCTTCTGGGAAAGAGTCTGTGACTGTGCTCCGGTATTCCACACAGGCACTGACAAATCTCGGTCAGTGTGAAACTCCAAACTGTGCTTGGTCACTGACCGTCCTCTCACCTTCCACAGCAACCACTTTGATTTCAACTGGAGGTGTGACCTCTGACCCTGAGGGTCTCTTTCAAAACCAGTGAGGGGGTGGGGTCTATGTGGTCTATATTTGCTGAATTCCCCTCGAGGTCAATGCAGTATCGACACATCGTAGGAGTGGCTTCTGTAACACATTTCCGATGCCTCTGTCAAACAAAGGAGACAGTGAGTTCCCAAATCTCGGCCCTGGATAGGGGCTTCATTAAGGGTCTGGTGTCAGTCCCCTGCGAGGGTAGACAGAATACCGGTGGTCCGGTAGAGGCAGAGTGGGATTCATTGTTGGGCTGTTATTGGATATTATGAAACCTTCTGGCCTTAAAATGATTCAATTCTAATATTTTGGTTGAATTCTCAGAAGCAGTGGACTGATACGAATAAGGGGTCACCCTCCCGGGTTTCCCCAACGCCTCCGATCTCCTGAACTCCACCTCCCAGAGTTCACTTCCTGATGATGTCACAGTCACATGTCTGGAATTAACCAATACCCCTCCATTCTCTCATTCATCCTCCCCCGAGTACTGATTATACCCCTGCTCCTTATTTCCCAGTGTGTAGAGCGTCTCTCTCTCCTGTCTCCCTGGTTACCCGCGTCTCCTTCATCTATCCTGTTATCTCTCCTGTCTCCCTGGTTACCCGCGTCTCCTTCCTTTGTCCTGTTATCTCTCCTGTCTCCCTGGTTACCCGCGTCTCCTTCGTCTATCCTGTTATCTCTCCTGTCTCCCTGGTTACCCACGTCTCCTTCCTTTACCCTGTTATCTCTCCTGTCTCCCTGGTTACCCACGTCTCCTTCGTCTATCCTGTTATCTCTCCTGTCTCCCTGGTTACCCACGTCTCCTTCGTCTATCCTGTTATCTCTCCTGTCTCCCTGGTTACCCACGTCTCCTTCGTCTATCCTGTTATCTCTCCTGTCTCCCTGGTTACCCACGTCTCCTTCATCTATCCTGTTATCTCTCCTGTCTCCCTGGTTACCCGCGTCTCCTTCGTCTATCCTGTTATCTCTCCTGTCTCCCTGGTTACCCGCGTCTCCTTCATCTATCCTGTTATCTCTCCTGTCTCCCTGGTTACCCACGTCTTCTTCGTCTATCCTGTTATCTCTCCTGTCTCCCTGGTTACCCACGTCTCCTTCGTCTATCCTGTTATCTCTCCTGTCTCCCTGGTTACCCACGTCTTCTTCGTCTATCCTGTTATCTCTCCTGTCTCCCTGGTTACCCACGTCTCCTTCGTCTATCCTGTTATCTCTCCTGTCTCCCTGGTTACCCACGTCTCCTTCATCTATCCTGTTATCTCTCCTGTCTCCCGGGTTACCCACGTCTCCTTCATCTATCCTGTTATCTATCCTGTCTCCCTGGTTACCCACATCTTCTTCGTCTATCCTGTTATCTCTCCTGTCTCCCTGGTTACCCACATCTTCTTCGTCTATCCTGTTATCTCTCCTGTCTCCCTGGTTACCCACATCTTCTTCGTCTATCCTGTTATCTCTCCTGTCTCCCTGGTTACCCACGTCTCCTTTGTCTATCCTGTTATCTCTCCTGTCTCCCTGGTTACCCGCGTCTCTTTCGTCTATCCTGTTATCTCTCCTGTCTCCCGGGTTACCCACGTCTCCGTCGTCTATCCTGTTATCTCTCCTGTCTCCCTGGTTACCCACGTCTCCTTCATCTATCCTGTTATCTCTCCTGTCTCCCTGGTTACCCAGCTCTTTTTGTCTATCCTGTTATCTCTCCTGTCTCCCTGGTTACCCACGTCTCCTTCCTTTACCCTGTTATCTCTCCTGTCTCCCTGGTTACCCACCTCTTTTTGTCTATCCTGTTATCTCTCCTGTCTCCCTGGTTACCCACGTCTCCTTCCTTTATCGACTGACCCACTTTTGGATTCTCCCGTTTGGTTCTGTTCGCTGTTTGATTTTGTGTTGACCCGTTTACTCTCTGGTTCTGTTCTCTGGTTATTCCGTCCCTCCAGTTCTCGACTCCTGCCCGTCTCCCCGTTTATGCCTCAGCCTCGCCCTTCCATAACGTTTGCCTGATTCTGACATGAGGCTACGTTTAGCTGACCAGTACCCAAATTAACTTTCCCAACCGAACCGAACCAAAGAGTTAGCCTGTATATGATGTCATCATTTAGAGTTCTGTACTCGGCTGTTTACCTGAACACTACCTGCACTGTACACATTATATGTCCATCTACTGTTTACAACAACATGCTTAGCTGCACATCTGACTACTGATACCGGTACTTCAGTCATTTTATTAAACCTGCTGGAAATAAAAGACCCGCTGTGGTTGGTGTTTATGTATTACACTGTTGATCTGCTGGAGCTCAAGCGGTGTGACTGACCGGACAGACCTGGACAGTGAAGGGAATACCTCAGCAGCCTGTTTCCCATTTCCCTTATCATTCCGATCTTCTGTTACGCATTAGCGTTTGAAATCTCACTGTGGACATATTTAAATAACTGAGAGAGGCTGTAATCACTGTGACACATTATTCCCAGTGCGCAGCGCGTATGTAAATCATCAATAAAAATGACTGGTGTTATTATTTATAGATTTCAGGATGAGTCAGGCACCGCAGAAGCGCGCCTGTGATTGTGATAGTGCTTGGAGAGCAGTGGGGACGGTGTGTGATGTAACGCACTCAGCAGCGTCACACGCACAGGAAGTGAACATATGTCCTGCTCACAGGAGCAGATGAACTGTTCCTCCGCGCTCTCTCCATCCGGTACTCTCTGTCTTTCTCTGTGTTACTCCTCCTTTGATCTCCCTCTGTCTCCTTTAGTCTCTCTGTGTCTCAGTATCTGTCTCTCTGTCTGACTGTCTCTCTCTGTTTCTCACCCATCTGCCTCCAGGTGCACATCCA
>JAMWET010004085.1:22500-27500 GCA_024036415.1 Prochilodus magdalenae | reverse complement strand
GTCTCTGAGTTTAAATCTGGAAATGTTAACCTGTCGCTGGTTTAAACTCTTCAGCTCTATTACAGCCATTTCCCGGACATCCACAAACCCACCCAGCGAGTCACTGACCAACAGACGAAAAGCTGGGCGTGGCCAGAGAAGTGGATTTACTGTAAACACTGGATCTGGTTTTCATGGGGAGCAGGTAGTAACGTTTACACAGCTAGCTCCATTAGACCAGTATAACCAGCACTAGACCAGTATAACCAGCACTAGACCAGTATAAACCAGCACTAGACCAGCACTAGACCAGTATAAACCAGCACTAGACCAGCACTAGACCAGTATAACCAGCACTAGACCAGTATAAACCAGCACTAGACCAGACACGCTAGACAGCTCTAACCCAGCACCTAGACCCATCCTCACTAGACCAGCACTTAGACCAGTATACAACCAGCACTAAGAACCAGCACTAGACCAGTATAACCAGCACTAGACCAGTATAAACCAGCACTAGACCAGTATAAACCAGCACTAGACCAGTATAAACCAGCACTAGACCAGTATAAACCAGCACTAGACCAGCACTAGACCAGTATAAACCAGCACTAGACCAGTATAAACCAGCACTAGACCAGCACTAGACCAGTATAACCAGCACTAGACCAGTATAAACCAGCACTAGACCAGTATAAACCAGTATAAACCAGCACTAGACTAGATAACCACCAGCACTAAACCAGTATAAAACCAGGTTACCAGCACTAGACCAGTATAAACCAGCACTAGACCAGTATAAACCAGCACTAGACCAGCACTAGACCAGTATAAACCAGCACTAGACCAGCACTAGACCAGCACTAGACCAGTATAACCAGCACTAGACCAGCACTAGACCAGTATAACCAGCACTAGACCAGCACTAGACCAGCACTAGACCAGTATAAACCAGCACTAGACCAGCACTAGACCAGTATAACCAGCACTAGACCAGTATAAACCAGCACTAGACCAGCACTAGACCAGTATAACCAGCACTAGACCAGAACTAGACCAGTATAACCAGCACTAGACCAGCACTAGACCAGTATAACCAGCACTAGACCAGCACTAGACCAGTATAAACCAGCACTAGACCAGCACTAGACCAGTATAAACCAGCACTAGACCAGCACTAGACCAGCACTAGACCAGTATAAACCAGCACTAGACCAGCACTAGACCAGCACTAGACCAGTATAACCAGCACTAGACCAGCACTAGACCAGTATAAACCAGCACTAGACCAGCACTAGACCAGTATAAACCAGCACTAGACCAGCACTAGACCAGTATAAACCAGCACTAGACCAGTATAACCAGCACTAGACCAGTATAAACCAGCACTAGACCAGCACTAGACCAGTATAAACCAGCACTAGACCAGCACTAGACCAGTATAAACCAGCACTAGACCAGCACTAGACCAGTATAAACCAGCACTAGACCAGCACTAGACCAGTATAACCAGCACTAGACCAGCACTAGACCAGTATAAACCAGCACTAGACCAGCACTAGACCAGCACTAGACCAGCACTAGACCAGTATAAACCAGCACTAGACCAGCACTAGACCAGTATAAACCAGCACTAGACCAGCACTAGACCAGTATAAACCAGAACAAGACAACCACTAGACCAGTATAACCAGCACTAGACCAGTATAAACCAGCACTAGACCAGTATAAACCAGCACTAGACCAGCACTAGACCAGCACTAGACCAGTATAACCAGCACTAGACCAGCACTAGACCAGTATAACCAGCACTAGACCAGCACTAGACCAGTATAAACCAGCACTAGACCAGCACTAGACCAGCACTAGACCAGTATAACCAGCACTAGACCAGTATAAACCAGCACTAGACCAGTATAAACCAGCACTAGACCAGTATAAACCAGCACTAGACCAGTATAAACCAGCACTAGACCAGTATAAACCAGCACTAGACCAGTATAACCAGCACTAGACCAGTATAAACCAGCACTAGACCAGCACTAGACCAGTATAACCAGCACTAGACCAGCACTAGACCAGTATAACCAGCACTAGACCAGCACTAGACCAGTATAACCAGCACTAGACCAGCACTAGACCAGTATAACCAGCACTAGACCAGTATAAACCAGTATCAGGTATGTATGAAATCTAGATGAGTTCAGCTCTCACTGTTTCCTTCGCTCCGACAGAGACGCTAACGCTCAGCTCTGTGGCTGTACTACTGAACGCTCTGCTCTTCAGTCGAACCAGCCGACTGGCCTAGTGCTATCATCAGAAGCTGACACGCCCACTTATGAATTTCAGTTCTGGAGGGACGTGCACTCGCAGGAAGAGCCAGACAGGAAGTAAGTTGTTGAAACTGAAGTGGGAGGACCCCCGATTGTGGGAAGCTAGGTGTAGCAGGGTAACGGTCCGATGGTCATTGAAGTTCCAAACCCTGAATGATGTGCTGTGTGCGGAGGAGCCCCCGATGGTTTTTGGTGATGACTAGACGTTCTGTTTTAGAGGGTCGGGTTTTAAGCCCCACAAGCCACTTTATTCTATAGGTTCTGAATGGACGGCCAGTGGATGCTCTGATTAGTGCATACGCTGCACTATGAGCCCCAGGCGAGGGGTGGGCGTGGCCCATGTGTGTACGTGTGTATCTTACCCGGGGCTTTCAGAGACGAGTACTTGTTGAATCCCACACCCAGGTTATTATGGGGATGAGAGAGGTTCATAGCAGGACCAAGAGACGGAAGAGCAGCGTTATTCAGATGGTTATGATCTACAGAGAGAGAGAGAGGGGGGGGGGGGTGAAGAGAGAGAGAGGGGGGGGAGAGAGAGAAAGAGAGAGAGAGAGAGGGAGGGAAGGACTGTAATTAGTAAGTTAGTACTTCGAGTTTGGAAATGCAGAGCTGTTAGAGAGAGGAGAGGTGGTTAATAGGGAACGTGTGAGCAGGTAGGTGTGCACAGGTGAGTTCGTGTAGCCGGTAGAGACGGTGTCTGACTTTCAAAAGCTCTTTACTTAAGCACACTTCTTCTAAACCCTGTTACCTGGTTTTCCTGTTCATCTATCAGCTACTCCGGCTATCTTCCAAGACAAGGAGCGGCCATCTTTGATTACTGTGTGTTAGAACTTACGGTGTAGCTGCTGATCCACGGCTATGGTGCACAACCACACCCATAACACACACACAGTATGAGTAGCATGACGTGCTCAGTTAGAGGGATCACTGTACCCGGAGGACGAGGAGGCTTCCGCCGTGTTACCAACACAACACCCCATATAACCCCCACCCACCACCTTCCACAGAGGAGGACCTGCGCCTGTGGCTGAACCGCCATAATAAAACCTCCACCCAAACGTCCCTACGTCTGCTCCTACAGTTCTGTGGAGGGGAAGCCCACACCAGGACATCCGTACCCAGAGACCCGACACGGTTATACCCTTACCCAGAGACCCGACAGGATTATATCCTTACCCAGAGACCCGACACGGTTATACCCTTACCCAGAGACCCAACACGGTTATATCCTTACCCAGAGACCCGACACGGTTATATCCTTACCCAGAGACCCGACACGGTTATATCCTTACCCAGAGACCCGACACGGTTATATCCGTACCCAGAGACCCGACACGGTTATATCCTTACCCAGAGACCCGACACGGTTATATCCTTACCCAGAGACCCGACACGGTTATATCCTTACCCAGAGACCCGACACGGTTATATCCTTACCCAGAGACCCGACACGGTTATACCCTTACCCAGAGACCCGACACGGTTATATCCTTACCCAGAGACCCGACACGGTTATATCCTTACCCAGAGACCCGACACGGTTATATCCTTACCCAGAGACCCGACACGGTTATATCCTTACCCAGAGACCCGACACGGTTATACCCTTACCCAGAGACCCGACAGGATTATATCCTTACCCAGAGACCCGACACGGTTATACCCTTACCCAGAGACCCGACACGGTTATATCCTTACCCAGAGACCCGACACGGTTATATCCTTACCCAGAGACCCGACACGGTTATATCCTTACCCAGAGACCCGACACGGTTATTCCCTTACCCAGAGACCCGACACGGTTATATCCTTACCCAGAGACCCGACACGGTTATATCCTTACCCAGAGACCCGACACGGTTATATCCTTACCCAGAGACCCGACACGGTTATATCCTTACCCAGAGACCCGACACGGTTATATCCTTACCCAGAGACCCGACACGGTTACACCCAGAGACCCGACACGGTTATATCCTTACCCAGAGACCCGACACGGTTATATCCTTACCCAGAGACCCGACACGGTTATATCCTTACCCAGAGACCCGACACGGTTATATCCTTACCCAGAGACCCGACACGGTTATATCCTTACCCAGAGACCCGACGACACGGTTTATACCCTTACCCAGAGACCCGACACACGGTTATATCCTTACCCAGAGACCCGACACGGTTTATATCCTTACCCCAGAGACCCGACACGTGTTATATCCTTACCCAGAGACCCGACACGGTTATACCCTTACCCAGAGACCCGACACGTGTTATATCCTTACCCAGAGACCCGACAGTTATGGGTTATATCCTTACCCAGAGACCCGACACGGTTTATATCCTTACCCAGAGACCCGACACGGTTATATCCTTACCCAGAGACCCGACACGGTTATATCCTTACCCAGAGACCCGACACGGTTATAACCTTACCCAGAGACCCGACACAGTTATATCCTTACCCAGAGACCCGACTCGGTTATATCCTTACCCAGAGACCCGACACGGTTATATCCTTACCCAGAGACCCGACACGGTTATATCCTTACCCAGAGACCCGACACGGTTATATCCTTACCCAGAGACCCGACACGGTTATATCCGTACCCAGAGACCCGACACGGTTATATATCCGTACCCAGAGACCCAACACGGTTATATCCTTACCCAGAGACCCGACACGGTTAT
>JAMWET010004085.1:15000-17500 GCA_024036415.1 Prochilodus magdalenae | reverse complement strand
ACTGTGACTCACAGCAGTGGTAGACATGCCCGTTTGTGTTTACCTGTTGCAGTGGAGGAGAGCGGTGTGTGTGGTGGACGGGTTCTGGTGTCACATGAGCACGGTAAGTACTGCTGGGTCAGTTTGAGTTTTATTGGGGATTTCGTTAAACGGAAGAGCGGTGTGATTCTCGTAACAGGCGCTACCGCATCATCGGTGCTGTGGGTTTTTTTTTTTTCATGCTCAAAAAAAAGGTGGGAACCGGTTCCTTTGGACTTTGTATTTTTTGTTCTGGGTTTGTTGTTTTTGAGTTGTTTTGGTCGACTGTGATCCAAATTCATCTAGCTAAATCAAAATAAAAGATGAAAGGACCCAATAAAAAGGTGTTGACCTGTGGTAAATAATCAAAGGGACTTTTTTGCAGTACCATGCGGGTGTAGTTGGCACGGTAACAGAAAGCGGTTAATTATAATCCATCTGTGTTTACACAAACCGGTACAGAAAAGGGTTTTTTACATGTAGCGCCCCAGCTGGTAACTTAGTGGGCCCTGGGTTACTCAGTCTCTCTTGTGGTTAGCTTCAAGTGAGCGATAGGCGAGTGAACTACCTGATATGATATATCTGGTGATTAAAGTGTATAACTGACCTGGACGAACAACACAGTTTTGACTCACTTCAGAATAAGTCAAAGGATGAAACATTCAACACAGTGGATTCCAGAGGAGACAGATGTATTATCAGTGCACAACACATAACACAAACAGAACTGGGCCCACACACTCTCCCACCCGCACAGCTGTATAACGGTACCGCCTCTATTTGTTAAGTTCTCGACCCCAGCACCCTTCGCTGCAGGCCTGATATGTTGCTCGTGTGCGTGGTGACCGTAAAACACAAACTGGCCTCTTCACTCCGAGGAGCAGTAAAACAAAAGAAAGTTACCACCGCGGTAGTGGCTCTGTCTCGGTACCTTGACGTAGCCAGTGGAAACTGGAGCTCTGCTGGTGCCCTAGTCGCTAGCTGGGAAGTTCTTTCGGGTAGACTCGGGATGATGAGATAATATACACAGTAAACACTATAAAGCTGACTGAGCTAGCCAACTTAGAGCTACGGTGCCCATTAGCCGCCTGGATTAGCCTGCTTAATCAGTCACACGTGCAGAGCAAAAGGCTAATGCTGTAGCCTGAGCTAACCTCCTGAGCTAAACCTTCGCCCAAAGCCATTTACAAACTGCGAGACCAACTCCCACAAAGGCTCGCTATCCGCCAAACCTAGAGCTGGATCGTATTCCCAGAGCGATTAACCGGTACTCACTTTAGAGTAATAACTCCCGCACACATACGTGCGCCTAACACTTTCCCCTCTCGCCATCTTCTCCCTCGCCTCCTTCCCCCTTCTCTTCCATTTTCTCCTTTGTCCCTCCCCCTGACTGTGCTGATTGGCTAACAAAACCCATTACCTAAGATTTTATTGGCTGTACCAAACAAATACACAAGAGGAGACAGTTTCAAGAACATGCCAGAGGAACTATTACAGTATTAAAACATATATGGGAACTGGTGGTTAAGGAAATGAAACAAATGAACCAAAAACTCTAGCAGGGCTACATGCAGATTTACTAATAGTATGGCGTGTTGTAAAGTTTGTCTGAGGCATCCTGAGCATAGTTACAGTTGCTAGGCTATGAGGGACCAGCTGCTTAAATTAGTTTGCTGACCGGTGCTGCATCAGCAGTTAGTAAAGAGAGACGGAGGCTTGTCGATTGGTGAAGCAGCTAACCAATAACGTCCCACACGTACGTTCATCACCCCTAGAATTTTAATTGGGTCCAGAGGATGAATTAGGGGGTCTCTGACCCCTCAGGACCCCCTGTAGCTCACACCTTGCTCATGAGAAAGACACACTCACAGAAACCAGGGCCCAGTCTCATTTAACTCCTTACCCCCAACACTTAGCCCTACCCATAGAGGTGAACGTGCAAAACGGAGGGGCAGGTTGTCCTGATTGTTGTTGAGATGGCACCTGAGGTTGTTGCACTATTTAAGGTGGAACGGGGAGATTGGTTCTTGAAGCTGGAAGCTTGAGGTCACATGATCCACTAAATGTGTTTAAGCAGTAAAGGGGCTGAACTCCACCCTCCTCTGCTGGCACTGCAGCAAGGCAGGGTCGCCTACAGGGCACCGCTAGCAGCCTGGTAATGAAGTCCTGTAGGTTCTGTCCGTGCTCGTGTTTATCGGGTGACTCATTTGATTGATTGATGTGTAAAACTGAAGTCCATATGTTTACATAAAAGCCGCCCAGGACACCTGATGACGCATCCGGTTCTTGAAGGGTCGTCCCGTTTCATACGGGGAAAGTAAGGGTCGGGGGTTACACTCGAAAACTAAGGGTAGGGGTATGTGATTGGGCCCAGGACTCAAAGGATGACCTCCCAATGAGCATCAGGAAGAAACACTAAGAGGATCCAGGCCCCAACAGAGAAACTCCCTCTGAGCTTAGGGAAGAAACATCTCACACGGGA
>JAMWET010004085.1:0-10000 GCA_024036415.1 Prochilodus magdalenae | reverse complement strand
TGTGTGCGGGTGTGTATGTATGTGTGTGTGTGTATGTGTGTGTGCGGGTGTGTATGTATGTGTGTGTGAGTGTGTGTGCGGGTGTGTATGTATGTGTGTGTGTGTCTGTGTGTGTGTATATGTGTGAGTGTGTGTGTGTGTGTGTACGTATGTATGCACTTGTGTGTGTGTGCGTGTGTATGCGCGCACGTGCGTGTGTATGCGTGTGTGTGTGTGTGTGTGTACGTATGTATGCGTGTGTGTGTGTGCGTGTGTATGCGCGCACGTGCATGTGTATGCATGTGTGTGTGCGGGTGTGTGTGTGTGTGTGTGTGCCTATGCGTGTGTGTGCGTATACGTGTGTGTGCGGGTGTGTGGGTGTGTGCGGGTGTGTCTCTGATATAAGAAAGTTCTCAGCAGAGTTTTTCTTTCACTCTGATTACATCATACACTCTGTGGTTATGAGTTCCCCTCACAGCTGGGAGACGGAGCTTCTCCAAACATCCAGTCACAGTTACAGCACACACTCCCACGCCGCTCCCCCGGGAGCAGGAAGTAGAACAGAGGAGCAGGAGCTGACACACTTCTGCTGATGTTACGCTCCGCGACTGAGGCACTTTATAATAACTGTATTTAATTTATTAGCGTATTATTAATTACCTGTAATGCTACCTGTCATTAATCAGGTAAGTCCGTATATGAAACGAGGACAGGCACAGTCCCTCCTCCTCCCATTTCACTTCTGACCAGTCCAGCAGCTCCAGAGGTGGGAGGTAACTCCAGCGTTCACTCTTGTTTGGTTATGTACTGTTTGTTGCTGAATGCGGTTTCCTGGCGTGAGAGGTCATCAGGGGTCACTATAACGGTTGCCATGGTTTCGTTTATTCTTCCTTTCATTTTCTTCTTGAATGTCCTTAGATCTCCTTTACCGACCTGTAGTTAGACTATCCCCCCAGGGCAGTGCTTCTTCTTCACCCTCTCATATCAGACTGCCTCGACTCAACACTACCCTGACTCACTATCGCCTCCTGAGGCACAAAGTGGTACCTGTAAGACAGGAAGCTCTGGGGCTAGGTAGTCAGCTTCAGTAGATATCGCCACTGCAGCGTGATACACAGATGATACACAGGAAGTATAAATAATCTGGGACCACTTCAGGATAGGCCACCTTTATAAAGGGTTTAAACAGGTAAAGACTTTACACAGTGTTAATAAGCAGTTATAACACAGTAATAAAGGGGAACGTGAGCTCCATATGATGTATATGACTATATATTGACGATGGCAGGGTTTATGCAGAGATTAAGATTAAATAAGATCAACCATCAAAACCTTTAACAATATCAAATATCCATATTTATACACGCTGAGTATCCACCCAACACTCCCGCACCTCTTCTCTGAGGGCACCCGGTCCCTCAGGGGCCGTCCAATCACACGCACATCATCACAGGCGCCTTAATAATGCACCCGCTCCACAGAAAGACAGAGCAAGAAGTATTCATATTCATATCTGTATATAAATATGACCAGAGAGAGAGAGAGAGAGAGAGAGAGAGAGAGAGAGAGAGAGAGAGAGAGAGAGAGAGAGAAAGAGAAAGAGAGAGAGAGAGAGAGAGAGAGAGGAAAGAGAGCGAGAGAGAAAGAGAAAGAGAGAGAGAGAGAGGGAAAGAGAGCAAGAGAGAAAGAGAAAGAGAGAGAGAGGGAGAGAGAGGGAGAGAGAAAGAGAAAGAGAGAGAGAGAGAGAGAGAGAGAGAGAGGGAAGGAGAGCGAGAGAGAAAGAGAAAGAGAGAGAGAAAGACAGAGAGAGAGAGAGAGAGAGAGGGAAAGAGAGCGAGAGAGAGAGAGAGAGAGAGAGAGAGAGGGAAAGAGAGCGAGAGAGAAAGAGAAAGAGAGAGAGAGAGAGAGAGAGAGAGAGAGAGGGAAAGAGAGCGAGAGAGAAAGAGAAAGAGAGAGAGAGAGAGAGAGAGAGAGAGAGAGAGAGAGAGAAAGAGAGAGAGAGAGAGAGAGAGAGAGGGAAAGAGAGCGAGAGAGAAAGAGAAAGAGAGAAAGAGAAAGAGGGAGAGAGAGCAAGAGAGAAAGAGAGAGAGAGAGAGAGAGAGAGAGAGAGAGAGAGAGAATGAGAGAAAAAGTGTTATACAATCCCTCTAATATACGATGTTGATGAATATTCATACTGCTGTGAGTTATCACAGACACATCTGGTCCTGTGGAATCCACCAAAGTGGCAACTCGTTTAATCCGAGACGCTGTGTGTGTGTGTGTGTATTTGTGAGTGAGTGTATGTGTGTGTATGTGTGTATGTGTGTGTGTGTGTGTATTTGTGAGTGAGTGTATGTGTGTGTATGTGTGTATGTGTGTGTGTGTGTGTGTGTGTGTGTGTGTGTGGTCCTGTGTTTATTGTGTGAGTGAGTGTGTGTTTTGTAGGTAGGTGTGGTATATGTTTGTGGTGTGTGTGTAGGTGTGTGTAGAGTCTGTGTGTGTGTGTGTGTGTGTGTGTGTGTAGGTGTGTATATGTCTGTGTGTGTGTGTGTAGGTGTGTATATGTCTGTGTGTGTGTGTGTGTGTGTGTGTGTGTGTGTATGTGTGTGTGTGTGTGTAGGTGTGTATGTATAGGTGTGTGTGTAGGTGTGTTATAGCTAGCTTAGTGTAGCTAACTAGCCGTCATACAGAATCACCTGAAGGGACCCTTTAAAGACACCGGTCCACACTCGAAGGTCATGTACAGACAGTTCGGCTCCATACAGGATGCCATACTGAATATCACTGGAGTGGCTCTGCTGGGACAAGCTGCTTATGTAAATAAAATATTCGCATATTAATATACGATGTTAATGAATATTCATACTGCTGTGAGTTATCACAGACACATCTGGTCCTGTGGAATCCACCAAAGAGACGCTGTGTGTGTGTCTGTGTGTGTGTGTGAGTCTGTCTTCTCTCTTCTCTCTCCCCTTCTCTGTCTTCTCTCTTTCTTCTCTCTGCCTCTCATTCTTCTCTCTTTATTTCTTCTCTCTCTCTCTCTCTTTCTGTCCCTCTATTTCTCTCTCCCTCTCTTTCTTTCTCTCCTTCTCTCTGTCCCTTCTTCCTCCCTGTATCGCTCTTTCCTAGATTAAAATGGAGAGACACATAAAACCTTGATAAAATGTTTAATAGATGAGTGTGTAGCTACTTGTGTCCTTGACATGTGTGTGTGTGTGTGTGTGTGTGTGTGCCTATGTGTGTGTGTTACTCCTGTGCCATCTCATTTACTCCTCCACTCAGCGACGCAGCTTGATGTAATCTGTGCAGAGTGCTTACGAAGCACGTGTGTGAATAATGACCCACTCCTCCAGTCCCTGACTAACGCTTATATATTCCAGACCTCTGTTGACCTTCAGTTGACCTCTAACCCTCAAAACCCTTAAGAGCCAACACATCCTAAAACATAACAGAAATAGTTTTTACTCGAGGTGCACACGCCATCCCTCCATTCAGCCTCGACGCTCTGCAGCCTCCAGCTCGCCTCGGCCTCTCTCCCGCACCACTCAGCGTTTTACTATCACAGCATTAGATTAAAGGAGTGAGAAATCTATAACACGAGGCTGAATTCATAATCATTACCTCAGCTAACGTTACCAGCCAAGTCTTCTTCACCAAATATCTAGTAGCCTGAAAAAAGCCAGTCTGTACGGAGTTAGGTAGCTGAAATAAAACCACTGAGGAAATAAAAGATGGACATCCTGGATATTAGCAAGGATTATACTAGGCTCTAATTAAACCCAAGGCATCAGTTGAGGTAGTAAGAAGATAAGTTTGTGCAGGATCATTATTAATGGGGTTCTGTCCTGTCCCAGACGCTAAACCTGAACTTCCATCTTTCAGATAACACCAAATCTTTAATTTTACCTGACCCTGAACTTTGTTCTATAAATGTATAAACTCTGTATAGTTTAAGAGTTTTAGTCGATAATGGAACACTTAGAGTAAAACACTAGTAAAGAGGTGCAGCCCGATGTGTTCTAGTCACTGTGCTCCATTTCACCGAAGAATGTGAGACTGCCTTCCTGATTTTAATCAGAATCGCCACTACCTGTCACGCTTCCGAGTTTCCCACCCGCCTCTGATCAGAGTGGAACACTGAACTGTTCTAACCCTAACTGACCAATATAACTCACATCTGCTTTAGACACTGTAAAACTGTCAGAGAGAGGGAGAGAGAGACCCCCAAACCGTCCCTGATGACATCACTGCCACATGCCCCGAAACACCTGTTCACACTTTCCCCCGTGTTACCTGAGTGCCCACCTGCACCTCGTTTCCCCGCTGCTACATTAACCACTCTCACCCACATCCACTTTGTGAAGTGTTGCCGAACTCTGTTTGCGTACCAGGCGTCTCTCGCTCTCTCTGTCTGTCTCTCTGTCTGTCTCTGTCTCTCTCTCTCTCTGTCTGTCTCTGTCTCTCTCTCTCTCTCTGTCTGTCTCTGTCTCTCTCTCTCTCTCTCTGTCTGTCTCTGTCTCTCTCTCTCTCTCTCTCTGTGTCTCTCTCTCTCTCTGTCTCTCTCTCTGTCTCTCTCTCTCTCTGTCTCTCTCTCTCTCTCTCTCTCTCTCTCTCTCTCTCTCTCTCTCTCTGCTTATGATGGTTGTGTGTTTGTTGCTGAGCCTGAGTATCACAGTGTCAGTTACAGACTGCTGGACTCTTATCTTGGCGAGGGTCTAAGTACGTTTGTTCCTGACGCTACCAAAGCACATGGTCTTCTGCAGATGCAGTAGATGTTTAGTGTTTTAATAAACATTTATTTTATATTTCTATATGATATTTATATAAGTTATAAGTGAACAGCTGTTCTAAGCTAGTGATTTTGAGTTTTGCTTGAATGAGCTAAAATGGTCTCTCTGAGCAGCAGGACAGTACGACAAGCAGTTCCTACATGCGTCAGTTAGAGTCAGTTACAGGCCCAGATTGTTTTATTTTCAGGATGTAACAGACGTACCTGCTCATACTTCAGCCTGTGGTTTCATAGTGACTCAGGACTCGACACAAAGCTGCTGAAACTTTTCCCCAGACTCAACTTCACTGGCAGGATACCATTCCTAGCAGCAGTCTGTGATGTATCTAGAACTTCTACAAGGCCTACAGAGAAGGTTTTCTGTTCCTGCCCCCTGTAAATATAACCCAGGACCAGTGTAGGATCCAAAGCCAAGCCCACTGTCCATGCTTTCGGTCACCAGGGGTGTTATTATATGAAGGTGATTTGATATCGGGGCTTTGCTGTACTTTGTAAATGTATGTTGCAGGAACCGTATCCCAGCTGTGGCGTTATTCCTGATCAGCGTTGGGCTAATGAAGAAAGACTTCCTGTAGCGCTGTGCTTAGTTTACCAGGGACAGGTTGACTGTGAGATGTGCTCAGCTGACACCGGGGTAATCACTGGGACGGACTCGAGTGAACAGAAAATAAATCACTGGGTAATACAGGAATGTCCATGCTGCTCGATGTGGGTTTGTTGTGTAGCTGGTGAACACAGACACGGATTAATATCCGGCTGTGGAAATGCACACGCCCAGTTCCCTGCACGGTTTGAATATCGGGATGACATGGGAACAGATAGACTCCCTGTGCTGTTGTCGTTCTGTGAGTGACTGCTCCCCACTGTGTGCAGGTGGAGGCCGTCACTCCGCTCTGTTTCCACATCCTTATACTGTTTGCCCAAAGTTCTCAGGAATAGCCGGCTCACGTGAGCATCATCATGTCATGCTTGCGTTCCCATGTGAACGGAGAGAATGTGCGGTTAGAGGTGTTTATTTCTGAAGAAGAAGAAACGTGTTCTGAGAGACACAGACGTGTACAGGGGTCTCAGTGCTCCACTCCAACTGCAGCCCTGATTGGGCCATACCAACTGCAGGGTGAGAGGGGTCCAGCGGGATAGAGGGCATTTAAAGGTCAGAAGACTGGGGGGGTGTGTGAGCAGGAGTGGGTGGTCTTTCAGACTGAACATGCAACAGCACAGCAACACACACACGCTCACACACACACACACACATATCTACACACACACACTCACATACCTACACACACACACACACACACACTCACACACACTCACATACCTACACACTCACATACCTACACACACACACACACACCATACAGACATACACAAACACACACACACGCACATATATCTACACACACACACACACACACACACACACACACACACACTCACATACCTACACACACACACACACACCATACAGACATACACAAACACACACACACGCACATATATCTACACACACACACCATACAGACATACACAAACACACACGCACACTCACTCACTCACATACCTATACACACAAACACACACACCATACATATATACACATACACACACATACCAAATATATATACACACACCATACAGACACACACACACACTCACATACCTACACAGATACACACACACACACACACACACACACACACACACACGCGCTCACATACCTACACACACACTCACGCACACATATCTACACACAATCACACACACACTCACACACACGCATACACACACATGCACACACTGACATACCTACACACACACACACACACACACACTCACATACCTACACACACACACACACACACACACACACAGATACACACACACACTCAGTCCCTATCAGAGTGGGACGCTGAACTGTTCTAGCCCCTAATTGACCAATATAACTCACATCTGCTTTAGACACTGTAAAACTGTCAGAGGGAGAGAGGGAGAGAGAGAGAGAGAGAGAGAGAGAGAGAGAGGGAAAGAGGGAGGGAGAGGGAGAACAAGGGTGAGAGGTAGATAATTAGGAAGAGTAAAAGAAACAGGAAGAAGAGAGAAGTGGATATGAGCCCAATAAAGAAGAGAGGGATGAAGGAGGAGAAGATTTAGAAGGGGAGTAAGGATGGAAATGTGCAATCCATCACACAATCCAGATGTTCTAGAGTCATATTAAATCCCTCCCTGCCTCACTCCTTTCTTTCTCTACCGCTCTCCTCTGCATCACACTCTCTCTATCCTTCCCCTTCTCTATCTGTCTCCCTGTCTCTTTATTCCCTCTCATCCTTCACTCTAACTTTTCTCCCTCTCTTTTACTTTCTCTGCTTTGCTCTCGTTTATTACTTCTCCATCACACTCTCTCTACGCCCACACTCCATCTACCCTCTCTATACCTCTCTTTCTTTATGTCTCTTCACTCTCTCTCTCTATCACATGTACATACACAGGTATAATATACAGTATAGTAAATAGTCATTACAGTACTGTAGGCTCAGCCAATCAGTGCCAGGTTCAAAGGTCACTCTGAAGGAAAGTGGAATGGTCACACAGCCTAAAGGGTTCTCACTGCCTGTCTGGTTGTGGTTGCTATGGGAGAAGCCAGGCATGAATAAGCCCCACCCAGAGGAGTGTGGGTGGTGGGGTAAAGTTGGGGATCTGCTCTTGAACCATGACCCTGAACCATGACCCTGAACCATGACCCTGAGCCAGTATCTTGATCTATGATTTTGAACCATGAGAGAGAGAGAGCGCTGTCCACCACTGGGGCAGATCTTGGCGAGTAAAGAGAGGCTGAACTGACCGTTTCTTCTGGGCTGGTGAGAACTGAAAGCCCAAGCCATGACATTATCGGCTCGTATGCTTTGGATCCTGAGCAGATCCGTTTCGTCTCCACGCCTGGTTCTGTCCTCGCTTTGGGAGAGGTTATTATTGAGGTGCATGGTCTAACAGAACCCAGTTCAGTTCATTAAAAACAACTGTAGGTGACAGCATCCTCCGGTCTGCCTCGATGAAAATGTGATACCAGGTCACCAGGGACTTGTTTTGGGCCTGGGTCTTATTTTAACTTGGTAACAGGAAATGGCTATTAATAGGAGTGGTGCTGGGTGCAGATCAGCACGCTGGAGGTCCTTCAGGATTAAAGGGGAACGCCGGTGACCTGTGTGTTTATGGACGGGTCTGATTATAGATGTATCAGATGGGTTTAAAAATACAATCAGCAAAAATGTGAGTTAGCATATTACTACAAGGAAGTAGCACTGAGTATTCATACACACACACACACACACACACACATACATGCAACACAATACAATACACACACAAACACACACACACACACACACAATACAATACACACACATACACACACACACAATACAATACACACACACACACACAATACAATACACACACATACACACACACACAATACAATACACACACACACACACACACACACACACACACACAATACAATACACACACACACACACACACAATACAATACACACACACACACACACAATACAATACACACACACACATACACACACAAATGGATAGACACACACACACACACAGACACACAGACACACAGACACACACATGGATACACAGAGGACAGAAACGCGGCATCCTCTATTGTGGTTGACATTTCACCAAGTATGCATAGACCACACACACACACACACACACACACACACACACACACACACACACACACACACTAACTCACTCACACACACACACACACACACATAATGTTCAGTGACATTTACACCTCTGAAACGGAAAGAGAGAGAGAGGGGGAGAGAGAGACGGGGAGAGAGAGGGAGAGAGAGAGAGATAAAGGTGTATTTTCCAGTGTCCTGAGCAGAATTCAGTCTTTCCACTTCATTTCCTTCAAAGGAATATTTTGGTCTCTCTGTCTTCCTCTTTCTTCTGTGCTTCACTCCTCCTTTCTTTCTAAGCCCTTTCCCACTTTCTTTTTCTTTTCTCCCCCAGAACCCCAACCCAAATCTGTTCCTGACTTAAGAACATTAGATTCGTGCCCTGCTGTATTGTATTGTGTGTGTGTGTGTGTGTGTGTGTGTGTGCGAGTGTGTGTGTGTGTGTGTGTGTGTATTGTATTGTGTGTGTGTGTGTGTGAGTGAGTGTGTGTGTGTATTGTATTGTGTGTGTGAGTGTGTATGTGAGTGTGTGTGTAAGTGTGTGTGTGAGTGTGTGAGTGAGTGTGTGTATTGTATTGTGTGTGTGTGTGTGTATTGTATTGTGTGTGTGAGTGTGAGTGTGTGTGTGAGTGTGTGTGTGTATTGTTTTGTGTGTGTGTGTGTGTGTGTGAGTGTGAGTGTGTGTGAGTGTGTGTGTGAGTGTGTGTGTATTGTTTTGTGTGTGTGTGTGTGTGTGAGTGTGAGTGTGTGTGAGTGTGTGTGTGTGAGTGTGTGTGTGTATTGTTTTGTGTGTGTGTGTGTGTGTGTGTGTGTGTGTGTGAGTGTGAGTGTGTGTGAGTGTGTGTGTGAGTGTGTGTGTATTGTTTTGTGTGTGTGTGTGTGTGAGTGTGTGGGTGTGTTCCTGGCTGTGTGCTTTGGGTCATTGTCATGTTGGAAGACCCAGCCACGACCCATCTTCAGTGCTCTAACTGAGGGAAGTAGGTTGTTCCCCAAAATCTCCCAAAACATGGCCCCGGTCCTCCTCTCCTTAACACAGTGCAGTCGTCCTGTCCCATGTGCAGAAACACACCCTCACAGCATGATGCCTCCACCCCCATGCTTCACAGTAGTGTGGTGTGTTTGGGATGGTACTCATCATTCTTCGTCTTCCAAACACGGCGAGTGGAATTAAGACCATCTGACCACAGAGCTTTCTCCCATGACTCCTCTGGCTCATCCAAATGGTCCTGGGCAAACCTAAGACGGGCCTGGACGTGTGCTGATTTAGCCAGGGGAACCTTCCGTGCCATGCAGGACTTTAAACTATGAGGTCTTAGTGTATTACCCACAGTAACCGTGGAAACAGGGGTGCCAGCTCTCTTCAGGTCATTGACCAGCTCCTCCCGTGTAGTTCTGGGCTGAGTCCTCACCTTTCTTAGGATCATTGATACGCCACCAGGTGAGATCTTGCGTGGAGCCCCAGTCCGAGGGAGATTGACAGTCATGTTTAGCTCCTCCCATTTTCTAATAATTGCTCCAGCAGTTGATCTTTTTTTCT